>PVKM010024026.1:0-20795 GCA_004027735.1 Carollia perspicillata
TGAATTGAGCTTTTCCAGGTAGATTAACTATAGAGAATGTTTTCAGAGCAGTCCCTATTCTGTCCACTCCAGTTCTGCTAGGTTGCTGGTTTTCAAAGCAAGGGGGAAGGAGATAGGGAAGGTATAGGGCACATACCACAACATACCATGAAGACTACTGATTTTACCAAGTTGAATAAATTCTCCTAAGATTGTTGCAAAGTTGTAGTAAATTTTCAGAATTCTGAAAAAGGTTGATTTTAACTATTTTGCCATTGTTTATTTTCCTTTCCCTTCTTCCTTCCTTCCTTCCTTCCTTCCTTCCTTCCTTCCTTCCTTCCTTCCTTCCTTCCTTCTTTCCTTCCTTCTTTCCTTCCTTCACTGGGGAAGTAGATTTTCAGAGTAGCTTACTTTGCCATTCTGGAAATGCTTCCCTCTGAATATGACTTAATTTGCAGTTCTCTAATTACTAATAAGATTAAACATCTTTTCATGTGTATATTGGCCATTTGGATTCTTTCTATTGAGAACTGTATAATCAAAAACTCTGTTCTTCCTTTTTTCTATTGAGTTGTTGGTCTTATTCTTATTTATTACTATTGTGTGTTTCTACTTTATACAGGATATGAGTCCTCAGGTAATTCTAAATAGATACAAATAACTTCTACTATATTGTGATTTTAATATTTTCATTGTCATAACTTTCTGATGAAAAGTTCTAATTTTAATGCAGTACAATTAATAACATTCGTTATAATAAGTGTAGTTTAATTTCCTGCTTAAAAGGTATACTACACTGAGATTATAATTTACTTATTGATTTTAGAGAGAGGAGAGGAGAGTGAGCATGTTAATATGAGGGAGAGAGAGAGAGAGAGAGAGAGAGAAGCATTTTCAGATTTTCCCAGGAATGTATCAAGTATAGCTAATGTGCCGAGTGAGCTCTAGAATCAGACTGAGTCCACATTAAAGCTAAACTGTTTATTAATTACATGACATGGAAAAGTTATTTAAACATGCTGCTTCAGATTTCTTATTTGTAATATTGGGAAATAACAGTTCTTATTTCATAATATTGTAGTAATGATTAAATGAGCTACTATATGCAAAGCAATTAGAATAGCAAGGGTTAAATGAAATGCAATAGTTTTAATACTAATACATAGGTGATATTATAAAGTGTCAATAAATCAGGCAGAGATCTACATAGCCATGATACACTTAGGCATGTAAAACAGAATTATCACACTTATAAACAGAGAGTATTCATATTTGTTTTGTTAAACAAGTGGCATTTATTATTCTGGTATGAATATACATGGAAGTAGGAGATATGTGTAATTACAAACTGTGAAACAGATAGACAAATATTAAGCTAAATATTTACAGAGTTTATTAATTCACAGGAATTCAATAAATATTAGCTGGATTTTTTACAGATATTTTGATGAAAAGCATTTGTTTCAAATATTCTCTGTATATATAATAATCTATCTTCAGTAATATTATTAAACAAAACTTAATTATATTAATATAATGTCTTTGCAATATTTTAATGTTATTTTTATCCCTAATTTAAAAGAACACAGTACATATTGCACATTTTATTTTCTCAAACTTGTAAATAAATTGAAAAAATAATATAAGAAGTATGAGAACATAATATAAGAAGTATGAGAACACATAAGAAGTCAGGACTGATAGTTTGGAGACAATTTAATTATGCATCTATTGGTTTTAATGTAGCACATTTTAATGGAGGCTAATTAGAGTATAGTGATTATGTGACTTTTCTGGCTTGTCATGAATTCTCTACCATACCTCTGACAACAAAGGGGAACAGAAATTTAGGGGGCTCATGAAATGTATTTTGTTTGCATTTATATGGCACCATGTGTTTATCAAACCTCATAGAACTGTATACTAAAAGTAAAATTTACTGTATGTAAATACATCTTAATTATTTTTAGGCTCTGTGGTATTGAAAGACAAAGATGAGCTGACTTATTTCTCTGGGAGTCTACTATAAGAAATTAAAAAATAAACCATCACATAATGGTAAAATTAATGGCTAAGAATTACTAAATTAGTGGTTCATTTGAGACCATCATCGAATCCTTTATTTGTCTTGGCAAAATTTTGTTTGTATTTTTTCTGTCCCAATATGGTATATACTGTTTTGTTTAATATTTTGTATAAAAATGTTACTTCTCAATTCTTTAACTGCCTCAATACACTTTTGTTTTGACTTTTGATTAATTATTCAGCGTTTATCAGTGACATGTTGTTCTATTTTTATTCATATATACATGTATACATATATATGTGATCTACAAATATAGTCTAAGTAAATGAGCTCTACTAATACCTTGTAGAGTATGCTTCATGTAAAAAACTACAACTTGCTAATAAAACACAGTGGATTTGATAACCTCCAGTGCTTCAGAACAAGATAAAATGTGAGCTGAAT
Source organism: Carollia perspicillata (assembly GCA_004027735.1). Lineage (NCBI taxonomy): Eukaryota > Metazoa > Chordata > Mammalia > Chiroptera > Phyllostomidae > Carollia > Carollia perspicillata. Next base: position 2,450 of record PVKM010024026.1, read on the forward strand.
ATTTTCGGTGCTTCTGCTTTATACTCTATTCTTTAGATGTCCTTTCTTCACTGGTTATTTCCTTTCTGTTAGAAAAAAATTGCACACAAGGAAGCTATAAACCTGCCTTAGCAACCAGGTTAATACGGCTCATTGCTCACAATTCTCTGGAGAGTTTCTATACAAAAGACAGTCGAATAATTGTGCACTGATTAAAAACACGAAAGTGGGGTGGTAGTGAATATGAAATTTGTAAAAATAGAGCCACTGGTGTCCTCAATATCTGTCTGCTAAGCAGGAATTTAAATGAACAACTGTGGAACCAAGATGACCATATAAAATGACATGTCACTGACTAGATATAAATAAACTGCAATATGAGTTAATCTCATCCTTTTGTAATCCCTTCTAAACAATGCTTTAGGATTTTAACATTCCTTAAGTAATATTTATGCTCATGTATTTGTTACATGCAAACACAATTGCTGATATTTTAGCAACCAAAGATAATCATATGCTTCCCTTTTGTTTTTAGCTCAAAACTATCAAGATAGGAGAGACAGTTTAGAGCAAATAAAGGATATACTTCTGTCATGCTAGAACACTTTTTTCTGAGAGGAAAAAATCACAGTTATTTATAGTGAGGTCACTATTTTGTTTTGTTTTGTTTTGATGCATAAGACTTTCTTGTGGCCTCACCTAAGATATGTAATCTTGGATTAGTTGGTATGCACTGTTACTAATTTTCTAAAACTGAAGAAGAGGAACCCTCATGCACTGTGGGTGGGAATGCAGACTAGTGCAACCACTGTGTAAAAACAGTATGGAGGGTTCTCAAAAAATTTAAAATGGAACTGCCATATGACCCAGTGATTCCACTTCTTGATATATATCAGAAGAAGGAAGCCAAAGCACTAATTTGAAAGAATATGTGCACCCCTACTTACAATGGCCAAGATATGGTAGCAACTCAGTACCCATCAACAGACAAGTGGATAAAAAAACTGTGGTACAAATATACAATGGAATATTAGTTGGCCACTAAAAAGGAAAGAAATCTAAGTATGTCCAACAGAATGGATGGACATAGAGTATATTATACTAAGTCAGTCAGTCAGAGAAAGACAAATACCAAATCATTTACCTTAATGTAGAATCTAAAGAACAATGTAAATGAACAAAGAAAAACAGAAACAGATTCATAAATACAGAGAAATGACTGATGGCTGACAGAGGGGTGGGGGCTTGGTGGACTGGGTGAGAAGGTGAAAGGATTAAGAAGTACAAATTGTTAGTTTAAAAATGCTCATTGGAATATAAATTACAGAATAAGAAATATATAGTCAATTAAAATAGGAATGGGCAAATGTAGATTTACAGTTATGAGTACACAAAACACTTTGTGTATTGTTATTTATTAATCATTATATTATTTTTCCATATGATCAACTATAAAGCTAATTTTGCCCAGCCCTATACTGTAATAATTGTTTAGTGCCAGGCAAATACCAGAAATATTGGGGGTAACACTTCGTAAAATATATGATTGCTAACCACTATGTTGTACACCTGAAACTAATACAAAACAATATTGAATATAAACTGTAATGAAGTGGAAGTATTCTGAGTTACAAAAAAGAATATCTTAAGCCAGCTCCTTCTACATATTTGCATAATTAAAAAACATATATTGTCTAAATTCAACTCTATTATGTGATCTGTGCAACACTTAAGTATATGTAAATATATAATATATATATAAATACAGTGGTGTATGTAAACATACAAATTCAAGGTAGGAAAAGTATGTTTGTAGCTGTGAGTACATGAAACAGAGTTTATTCTTGTATCATTTATTACTTATTCTATTATTTATTTGTATTACAACTGTAAACCTATGTTTGCCCACAACTGTATTTCTTATAAGTGGAATTTTAGCAAAAAAAATCCTAATTTTTTATTCTTATATTCTAAGTAGCATACTTTATTCTTCTCAGTTAAAAGACATTTATGCCTTAATTTTAATTATTTTAATGTATAGAACATTAAGTAATCACTTAGTGGAAATATGAAGTTACATATTTCAATTAAAAACTCAATAAAAAAGGTTAAAAATCTATTGCTTCTTTTTTCTTTTTTTACACAATATATTGTACAAATGCACATAAATAATGTCTGCTTTAAATTGCATAGCTTATGGCTTATGCCTTAAGCCATAAGACTTAAGAGCCATAGCTATGTTTTAAAGCTGAAAACACGGTTCTAGTAACTTGTTTAAAATTTGTGTTCTTTCAAACTTGATATATGGTGCACATTTTTTTTTCAGCAAAGACTGCCCTAGCCAGATTATAACCTTAATGACACTTCTTAAACTACAGCATTTGGAATTGAAATTATGCTGTCCAGAAAGTATCCAGCCATGCAACATTGTAATATGAAAATAGAGACATTTAAGATACAAAAAATATTGTACATAGGACAATGACACTTCAGTCCCCTTCAAAGTAGGCACCTTGGGATGTTACACAGTTCTCCCAATTGCCATCAGTTGTCTCATCGTATGTATTTTCCTGAATCTAATCAACAGTCTAACATCTCTTCCTTTTCAAAGGCAATTTTAGTTTTGGGAATGTTACAGGGTCCCAAACGTGGACTGTAGGGGAGCTCAGTCACCTGGGTGATCTGATATTTTACAAAAAATCTCTATGTGAGACATAATACATGAGCAGGCATGTTGTTGTGATAAAACTGCCAATCATCCTGCCAATCACTGGCTGCCCATCATTGTGGCCATTTCTGTTGTGTTGCATTTCTCAACAGACGAAGAATATTGAGGTGGTACTCCTTATTGATTGTTTAGCCTGGAGGGGCATACTCATGATGGACAACACCTTTGCAATCAAAAAAACATAATTGACATTGTCTTGATCTTGCTGCAACTTTGCTACACCATCTTCCAGCGTGGAGAACCAGGCAACTTCAAATGGGATGACTGGGCCTTCACTTCTGGATCATAGCATAGACCCATGATCCATCTCCAGTTATGACCTTCATAAGGAAATCTGGTTCACTGGTAGCAGTTTGAATTAAGTCATTAGCAACCACAAAATGATGTTCCTTCTGCTCTGGTAGCAGAAGCCAAGGAATGAATTTTGCCACACCACATTTTATGCCGAGATCCTGCATCAAAATCTCAGACACATTAGTTTTTGGAATCCCCAGATCAGATTCTAGTTCTCACACTGTCACTCCCTGATCTTTGTTTATTGCAGCCCTACAAGTTCAATATTCTCAGGTGGTTGGCTTGCTGCAGGCCTTCCAGAATATGGATCGCTTTCAATAGATTCTCAACCATGTTTAAAGTGTCTGTGCCACACTTATTTGTGCTGCACTCATTGCATTGTCCCCTACAGCCTTCTGAATCATCCGAATAGTTTCTGTAGAGGAATGTTCAATTTAATGCAAAATTTGATGCAGATTTTTTGCTCTACTTGCTCAGTCATTTTGAATGCAATGGCCACACAGTGCACATACTCACTCAACAGTCTATTGCCCCCACTGACTAGTACAGCACAGTCATCATGTGCTGTACAGTTCACACATGTGCATTCCAGTCCACTCTCCTTGGCTGCCAGGTTACATCAAGGTCCTGCAAACTGTTCTCATTATATTAACAATGGCTGGACTTTTTCCAGATAGATTTGTATAGGTAGTTGTGTATATAATATAACTTGTATGTGTATGCATATATATATATGTGTGTGTGTGTGTGTGTATGTGTATATGCATGCACATATAGTGTTTATATAGGTATTGTGTTTATATAAGCTATAGAAAGAAATAATTATTTATTACTTATAAAAACCAAATTTTAGTTGTTGTATCAGGAATTTTAATACTAGCATTTTAATCTCAACTCACTTGTGTTGCCAGGTTTCAAAGTCACACTGTACCATTCTTATGTCATAGAGGAGTAGACAGCAAGGGAATAAAGAATATTAGGATAGTCAGCAGGCGGGAGGGTATGGAATAAAACAGAGGATTAAAAATCAGTGGACAAGCGAAGCAAAACAAAATACATTTTAAAAGAAACATAAAGTAGAGAAAGGTAATGATGTGTGTGTGGAAGGAGAAGGAAGATGATAAATACTATAGGAAACAAAAATTGCCACAAGCAAGATTTACCATAATCTTTCAACAAAAGCTTTCATAAGGATATTAAATCTGTCTACAAGACCTGAGCTCGAAGCTTTTTCTGGAGGTAAAGCAGAAAGAGGATGATCTGGTAATAACTGAAAGATTTGAATCCAATAAGATGTGACGAGAAGCTAATAAAAGCAATGAAAGGAAAACAAAACAAAACAAGCAAAACACCCTGCTAGAATCCAAGAAATATGCATGAAAGTTTTTAGGTAGAAAAATAAGTCTTAGGAAATTTACACATTAGTGCTTTTTCATATTTAGGTTAATTGAAGAATGTGTACTATAACATATCAACTGATTCATGGGCACTAGATATTTTTACTATTAATCAGATTTCCAAAAAATTTACTTAAAAAGTGACAACTTTCCAAAATTTTAAGGGGGAATCCTTGGATTTTATTTCCCCAAGGCAGTAATGCAAGTACACAGGTTTGGTTATTTATAATCTTAAAGTATGATGATTTATCTGGTGCCAGACTGGGTAAAAGGGGTACCAGGACGTGAACATTTTGTCATCTTCTGATTAAAATCTAGCTCATATTTGTACTTTGTTTCATAATAATTGAGTTTATACATTTCAAATTATACCTCATTCAATTAAATTCTCCCATTTCATTGTTTTTTTCACCTATTGAATATGACTACTTGTAACAAGCTTTTAAAATTTTGTCATTCTTTCTGCCTGGTTAGGCAGGCAATATAAAATAACTCCTAAAACCAGAGAAATCTGATTTCAGGAATCAGAGAGAAGCAATTTCATTTTGTGCTGTGCCCTCTATTTGCAGGACCAGCACCCTTGAATGCTATAGAATACTCAGGTTCTAGGCAGTACTGAGGTTAGCTTATCTCACTCATCACACTGGAAAGAAGAAAACTTTGGCTTGTTATTGCTAATATTGGGTTGGTTGAAAAATCCATATGTTTTTTTCTATCAAATAAAAGACATTTTCATTTTCATCAATAACTTTATTGATTTGGATATTTTGAGTATGTCAGCCATCTCCTGTGTGGTATGATGTTTATTGTTTTCAATTAATGTCTCTGTTTGATCACCATCAACTTCAACTGGTCTATCAGACTGTTGAGCGTCGTCCAGCCAGCAATCTCTAGCATGAAACTTCCCAAAACCCTCTTGACAAGTTTGATCAGTCAGAGCACCTTCTCCATACACCACACAAACCATTTTTTCTTTTTGCATTTCAGTTGCTTTTTTACCTTTCTTAAAATAATAAAATATAATACACCAAAATGTTTCATATTTTCTTCCATCTTCAGTATTAAAATGGCTATAGAAAAATTCACCAATTTTCATTAGCTTTTCTTTAAATGCATACTAATGTGACAGCTGTCATAATACAATCTAACAAAAGTGTTTCAAGTGAAGTTAAAGACAACTGAGCACTATTAGAACCATCTTACAGAAAAAATTAAATGAACTTTTTGGCCAACCTAATACACGGCAGAAACAAGAAAACATGTGCTGACAACGACCTAGAAAGAAATGGTTTTTAATGTTTCATTAAAATGTACATATTTAAGCATCCTTGTAAATATGGCCTCCATGCCGTTGTGTAAACAAAAATCCAGACTATTGGTTGCTGACCTTGTACTTCTGATTCCTTGCTCATGTCCATTTCTCTTTATTTTTATTGTTGACACTATTACCAGTATCACTGATTCCCTCCTGTCCTCTCCCCAACATTTGCCTGCCTCCAATCAGCCCCCATGCCCCTTCCCTTAGGCCATCACCACACTGTTGTTTGTGCTATTGGTCATACATATATATTCTTTGGCTAATTCCTTAACCTTCTTTCATTTAGGCTGCCCCCCTCCCCTATTCATGTCCATTTTGACAAAGTTATGCTTAGGGTGCCAGATTTACTTTGAATGTGGTGCAAGATGAATTTAAGTTATGTTCACTATTTGGAAAATCATGAAATGAGGTTCTACTTACAAATCCATACCCTTATTAAGCTGAACAATTAAACCATTAAAAGATATAATCTTGATTAGAATTATTGACACATTATTTTGGGGGGAGACCCTATTTTGCAGAATATACAAGTCTTGTGAAAGACAAACACATTTTTATTACTAAGAATTGCAATATGTTTTGAAGCTCTTATTTAAGTGATTAGCCTTAGATATAATTTTTTGAATTTAAGCAAATAATTTTTTAAAATCCTCCATTTAAATGAATAAAAATTGACACTGCTAACAATCTAGCAGAAAATTAACTAACAATTGCTTTTACTAAAACTGTTGTCTGTCATTCTGAATTCTACAAATGTTTTATTTTGGAACTCTTCCAATTCTTTAAGCATGATTTAGTGCTAATATGTTCTTCTTAACCAGGAAAATGTAATATATGCCCTACCAATATTTGCTGTGTGTGTGTGCCTATTCTAGTAATTGAAATGGAAAGAAATATAAGGAAAAATGCTTTCCTTGCTTGAGGATCTCTAAAGAGATCCTCTCTCGATGTATCAAGAGATGTGTCTCTTGATGTATCAATAAATACTTTAAACAGACTGAGATTCTGTCTCACCCTGAGAGGAAATCAGCCCATCAATCCTGTCATTCTTGAGAGAATACCAAAATTTCACTTTTCCGCAATTTATGGTTTTGCGATCTACTCTTATGAGTACTCTGTGAATATACTTATGATACCATACTCTGTTCCCTATTATTGTTACAGAACATACCCAGGGGGGTGAATGATATACTATTACCAAAAAGACCCCCTCTTTTGTTCTGGGGGTCCCTGTCTACCCCATACTAGGTTCACCTTGCCTACCACCAAGGAAAAGATGTCTCTCAATGTCAGAGATTGGTGAAAAGGAAAGGAATTATTTATTTAAAAGTTATACAGACTTAGAGTAATGACTTAATGACTTCATTAAAATACTAAAGTCCTTTAGAATACCCACAGATGCATGTAGTCCTTCCTTCTCCCTCTACTCAGTCCAGAAAAGGGGACAGAAGTCTGTTTATTTAGGAAAAGAAGTAGAAGTCTGTGGCTCAGGTTCCCGGCACCATCAGCTGTGTTGCCTCCATGATCTCCAGTTAATCCAAAACCATGTGGCACCTTCTCATGGCCCACCAGAAAGAGCCCTTTCACCCCTTTTCTTCCAGGCAAAGTCTCCTCTGCTTCCTAAGCCACATGGCAAAGGGGAGCACCCCAAAGCCACATAGTCCTGACTCTGCCAAAGCTGCTTGGTCCACCCAACATGCCCAGCATGGCTTGCCCTGCCTAGGTCTAAATCCCAGTGCCGATCTTCCTCTGCAGCCCCATTTCCAACTCTTCCCACAATCAGTTATACCTGCTAGCATTCTGTATTCATCCAGCTTTACTGGGCTGCCATATTAAGTCTGGGCAGGCATGGACCCATGGCATGAAGCCAATCATCTCCAAGTTCTCAAGCAGGCACTGTGACCAGAGGGACTTGCCTTCCAGTTATACCCTGGCTGGAAGTCACTCTCATCCCCCTGGCTCAAAGCATGGCCACAGCTATTTAACATATCCATTAAAAGAGTTAAAACTTATAGATATGTTAAATGACCATACCAGAGGTTAGCTACAAAGCTGTTGCTATACAAAACAGCTCTCAATGGACCTGCTCCATGTGTCCCACTCCCCAGCTCAGTCTTGTGAGGGTGAGGACATCCTGTATATGTATTTTATTAACATTTCCTGGACAACCTAAGTTCTGGATCCCATTACAAATCCCTATTTGGGGCCTCCCTTGGCTGCACCCTGTTACATTATCACTCTTGGTTGTTTCACACATTTCTAACTTTATATAAGAATAGAGAAAATGTTAGCATAGCTTCTGTGGTATGTATAATACTTCCACCTAAATTCAACACTGGCAATAAACTGTCTACACGTTTCATAAGCAGATGGTCTGGGGAAAATCCACAAAACACTCTGTATGAGACAGCCAGATCCACCACTCAAGGGGAACTTTTCTCAAGAAAAAGCGGAAAGACCTTGAGAATCTGGCAAAAGTGTCTTTGAACAACCACAAATGTTTGTGTTCAGGTTATTTAACTTTTTTGTGGGCTTCAGTTTTCCCAAGTGAAATGTGAATGATTATGTATAGTTATCCTAAGGTTTTAAGAATTCATGAGATGCATAAATACAAGATAACCAGACTAAAAATATTAGTTAATATCCTTCATTAAGTAAGTTCCCAGTGTTGATTTCCTAATTCTATAGCTGTGACACAACATGACATTTTCCTGATATAATAATAAATGTTAACACACTTAAAAAATGTTTCTCTTATGTTTTCTCATAAGTGTCTAGAGTTGTATTGGTATACTACCACTATTTATTTTATGATAAGCATAGTGATTTCTTTTATGAAGTGGAAACCATGCTTTAATTCCTTGGCAGCTGATTCATACATTAATTAGGAATTAATACTTGTCTATTCTCTAACAGCTCGAGTTAGATAAGAAGTTAGAATGTAACTACTTTCATATACTTTTTTCATGGAAATTTTGCTTGTATGTAAAGCTACAGGAGAAATACTCTCTTTCCTCAATGGTTATATAGTCAGTGTCAAATTTGTTTATTTCAGTGTCAGTTTATGATGAATCTTTGTAATATTTCTTTACTTACCTATCCATGATATCGTAGTAAATAGAATATGCATCATTTCTTCTGATAGAATCATAATTTCCCCCAGGAATTAGAGGAAGACAATAGCTATTTATGCAGCAGAACTGTAGCCATATCCCCCTTTTCTCTGAAACATGAGGTCTGCATAGGTTAACATATTTCCAGCTTCTCAATGCTATGGATCTTCTTGATCCTTTGCTGAAATTTAAGAATTATTAATAATTAGAAGTGTTTTTGAATCACTCCATAAGAAATTTTACAATTGATTTAGTTTCTAATCTTTCTCCTCTGAATGATTTTTTTCCAATGGAGGTTTGACACTGAATTAAAACCCTTTATTACTTTTTAAATATTGTGTCCTTCAGAATTATTATACAGACCCCCAAATTGAAAGCTAATGATCATAAAGACTTTTATTACTTACTTTTTTATTTAAACTTTATGTTTATTGTTGACACTATTACAAACGTCCCCATTTCCTCCTCCTTTGCCTACCTTCACGCAGCCCCAGCACCCTTCCCTGTATCACCACACTGTTTTCTGTGTCTGTGTGCTGTGTGTATGTTTCTTGTTCCATCCAGTCTCCCCTACCATCGACCCTTCTGACAGCTGCCAGTCGGTTCATTTATTTCCATTCCTTTTTACTGAAATTTGTTTTAGTCCAATTATTTTACATGTTAGTGACAGAATTAAGCCATTTGAAGGTCTATTTCAGTTACTTATTTTAAAAAATATACAATCACAAAATATATGAACTACATATTAAGAAATATTTAATACAACTTTAGGGTAAGACCTTTCTTTTACAGATTTCGAAGACAATGTCTTCGAAATCTGTAAATGATTGTTGTTCTTTGTTAGTTTAAATTCTATGCTAGCTTTATGTTTCCAGAAAGATTTTTACCATAGCTTGCTCAAAGGTTTAAAATATTAGTGATCACACACTGTTTAAAGGGTTAATAAAACATGCTGTGCAATGAAGTAGCTTGAAACTCTGTTTACAATAAACAATCCAAAAAGCCCTGATTTGATATAATCACAATTGCTATGCAATTCACATATTTTTTGTGAGCTGATATAAATCTAAGAACTGATGAAATGTGATTAACCACTGAAATAAAACAAAAACCAAAAAAAATTTTCATTGATACCCAGAAATCATTTCAAACATTCCTGTTTTCTGCACTTCAGATGGATAGTTTCCTTTACTAAACACTTCCCTGAAGTGAATATTCATGGTATCTATGCCTAAAATTAATTTCAATGTCAAAGGAAAATCTTATCCTCTATATTCTATACATTGACAGGACTGAGTGTAACATTTTATGCTGTCAATAATGAGAATTTTTAATAGTTAAATTTACATATTTTAAAACATGAAAAATATTTAATATAAAACCTGAAAAATATACCTGTATATAATTAAAATTACATCAAAACTTAAAATAGCTAATGATATATATAAAGTACAGTGATATACATTTTTATTTATATATGTTGTATGTTATTCCAATTTTAATTCTGTTTCTTTGCCAAATGTCTGGACATGTAATTCACACATGATATTTAAGTTTCTAGGATGGTTTTCTATTTGCCTGGCACTGAAAAATATAAGCAAAAAATGTAAACTTCTCACCGTATCTATTCTTTTCAGGTTATCACCAATGTAGACCTAGTGCACTGGCAATACCATGAAGCTTATATTGCATTTCAACATGTGGTTTTAAAACAGCAGACATGGCACAATTTTCTGAATTATTCACACATAATCACTCCAGGGATTATATTTAAGCATGATGGAAAGTGCCTTAAAGCAGGCAGCCATGAAGAGTCTTGTTCAGTAGTCGATATTCAGAATACATTAAGGATGATGATAAGATAATGTTCATGACCTAATTGTATTAAATCTTGCTGTTCAGAGATGATGGCAGAGATGATGATTTCAGATGTCTCAGATAAGCATTTAATCATCATTTTTTCAACTTATTTGTTATTAGAGGAATATACATTTAAAAAGAAGAAAAAAACTTAGTGTCATTGATTCTACATAATACAGAGTCAGTACAAAATGCCAATCAAAATTATGCCTATCAAAAATAATGGAATAAATAAATTGTGTCAAACTAATAACAGAGCACTATTATTACTCCTGTTAAAATCATGCTTTCAAAATGAAAGTACATATTATTTTCAGAATCTAAAAGAATTATAAGAGATATAAGTAAAATTATGTTTTAAATAATTCAAAATTTGTATAAATTTAAGTGAATATCACAAGTAATTTGGCATAAGACAGAATTTTCTAAGTTTAAAAAATGTAAAGCAACTTTTCAATTTCTAGAAACAGTACGCAAAGGTACAGATATATTCTAAAGTCAAAGTAGATAAATATTATAATATTTGTACAATTTTTAATATTTGTTGCTATAATAAAACTTGTTCTCATTTGCAAATCTTACTCTTCTCAATTCATAAGGTTTCCAGCTTCCATTATCCAAAAATATGGCTGGATGCACTGCTCTGATGATTGAGGCATGTGGGAGAGCCTTGAGGCCGGAATGAGCTTGATACAAATGGCAGTTTGAGAAGAACTAGTACACAATTCACTGAGCAAGAGAATGACGAGTAGAAGATGGAAGGTGCAGAGTCAGCTCCTATGAGAATCTGTAATCCATAATATATTCCAGTTGCCACGGATGCCTATTAGAAGGTTTTAAACTGCATGATGGCATAACATTCAATATAAAAAATGTCACCTGGGGACCCTCTGGTGATGAATTGCTACAAAACAAAATTGGAAGTAGATAATTGGGCAGATTCAGGTATAATCTGAGCATAGCAAAAAAAAAAAATTCTGATGGATTGATTGTAGAGAGTGATGAGGAAAATGGAAGTGGGAAATAAATTTGGCTGGAATAAAAACAGATTGGAGCTAGGCAGAAGCAAAGAAGCAAAGTTCAGTTTAATTTATCAGTGAAAGTCCAACAAGAGAATTCATAGCTCTAGAAGGTATGAGTCGGAGTTTAGAGTACAGGGTAAAGTGAACACAGGTTTACAGTTGTTAGGATGGAAAATAATACAATAATTATTAAGTAATAATATGAGAATAAACTCTGTGTTTTATCCACTCACAACTGTAAGTCTACTTTTCCCCACCCAGTATATATCTGAAGTCAGGAAATACATTTAAGAGCTGTCAGCATGGAAATGGCAAAAGGAAGATGGAAATCAAGGGTACATCTGCCAGTGAATACTTAGATAGTACCAGGAAAGCCAATATCAATTTCATTTTGATGAGTCTACCCCAATTTATTTTTGCTAAATTTCATGGTACCTATTACTCTAGGTACTCTATCCAGCAAAGCTATCCTTTAGAATGGAAGGGTAGATAAAGTGCTTCCCAGATAAGGTCAAGTTAAAGGAGTTCATCACCAAGCCCTTATTACATGAAATGATAAAGGGACTTATCTAAGAAAAAGAAGATCAAAAACTGAACAGTCAAATGACAACAAACTCACAACTATCAACAATTGAATCTAAAAACGCCCCAAAACTAAGCAAACAACTAGAACAGGAACAGAATCATAGAAATGAAAATTACATGGGGATTATCGGTGGAGAGAGAGAGGAAGAATGGGAAGGGAAAGGTACAGGGAGTAAGAAGCATAATTCATAGGCATAAAATAGAGGGGGAGGTTAAAAATTATATAGGAAACAGAAAAGTAAAAGAACTTACTTGTACAACCCATGGACATGATCTAAGAGGGGGTAGAATGCTGGAGGGTTGGGAGGTGCAGGGTGGAGGGTGATAAAGGGGAGAAAAAATTAGGGAAACTATAATAGCATGATCAACAAAATATACTAAAAAATAAAATATCATCATCAAAATTTAAATTCTATGAAATCATATTTTCAGTAACTTGAGAAAAATTAGAAAGTATAAAACATTAATTTGACATTTCTAAACAGGTCATGGAAGACCATGATTGAAATTTATAAGGAAACAATAGTTTTAAAAGTGGAATGCATTTCTTAATGCAAGAAAATAGATCTTATTGAATAAAGAAATAATGCAAAAATCAGTTGGTGGCCAAGAACATACTCTTGATTCTCTCTAATTTGCTTTTGCCATTTCCAGAAATAATTGTAATCAAACTGGAAACAATAGGGGAAAACATTTGAAAAACTAATTATATTCAAATATTGATGCAGAGGAGGGGAAACTAGTGAAAGGAATTTAATAATTTCAAGAGTTCATGTCTACAAATCAGAAGCACAGATGACACACAAGTATTTTCAGAAAAATTGTTAATGAGAGAAACCACAGAGGTTAGTGGAAGTGTCAAAAGAATGAAGACAAATATTATTGCAATTTTCCAAAATGAGAAGGGGATTTTAAACTATGTATCAGTTAGCCAATAAACTTGACATGTTTCTTTGGCAAAATTCTGAAAACAGATTATGTAGCAGATGGTTTGTGAGCATTTCGTTAAGTATGGTGTTGGTCACTAGGCAGCAACATGAATCCATGTGGTGCAAATCATATTCGAGCAATTGTGTTTCCATTATCATTGTGGCATTTAGGCCAGTGGACGAGGGGGATAAAGAGATCTTAACACTTTGAATACAGCAAAGAATTTTATGAAGATTTATATCAAAATTTACATGTTTTTATAAAACGGTGCTGGTATCAAAATGCTATTGTACAGATTTTTTTTGCCATTGAATACCTAGCTAATTCTTGGTATAAATAATTCTAAGTATTGGATATGAGAAATGCCTGTGGAGCATTTTCTAAAATTACGTGCTTAGATCCAGGCCCTACCCTGGATATCCTGACTTAGGAAGTCTGGTTATACCTAGGCTGTTTGAATGGTAAGTTTTAAGGTAATATAATGCAATTAATTTCTCAAGTTGATATAAGAAAATTAATGCTACTCATAATTATCCTTTTACTTTTATTGCTACATTGTTTTATATATGACTTAATTCCATCTTTAATTATTCTAAAGCTATTCTATCTTAAACTGAAGCCATGATAACTTTATTATTTTCAGTTTTACATTAAACTTGACATCCAAACATGATATTTATTTTCAGTACAGCATGTCAAGTAATCATTGAAAAGATAAATAATATAATTTTAAGGGTATTCTCAAAAACCTTCAAGGTCTTCACTTGTCATATTCAGTAAAACCCTCACCCACATGTTCGATATAACAGCACCCCACCCCCTTTCAGGTGTGAACTCCTACTGACTTTCTCTCTTCTCTCACTTATTTCACTTTAATCAGGCTGACCTTTCCTACTGGCTGTCAAAGAAACCAAGAATGCCACCATCTTGGTGTCTTTGAATTTGTAATCCCTCTAATCCTGAGATCTGTCCTGTATTTATTTTATTTATTGTCTCCCACACAAGGATTTTTGTCTGTTTATTCAGTGTTATATCCACAGATACTTAATAGGTGGGACATACATTAATGACTGAATACAAAAACAAAAAGTTACCTCTGTCTCTATGTATCTTAAAATATAATTACTTTTTTTTTTTGAAATTCATTAGAATATTGAGTATATAAGCTACTGATAATAGGGTTATGTGAGATTGCATACTACTGCATGTTTCCATCCTCATTAAGACATATATAATAATAAGAAAGTTAATATTAATAATACAAGGACTTTCAAAGATAATATGTAGTTGTCACTTGATTGCTTTATTAAAAATTTTGGCATTCTATATTTTCAAGCTGATAGTAGGGCAGCTGTATTTCACATATAAAGGAATAAATCTGAATCCATATCTCACAACATATAAACATTTTTAACTTAATCAAATCAGATCTAAATGTAAGAATAATAAACACAAACCAAAAAAAGAAAAAAAAACAAATCATATTTCATCAGCATTTAAAAAAATTGTGCTTCAAAATATACATTCAAGAAATTAAAAAAAGAACTTACAGGGTCAGAAAAAATAATTGCAAACTATACATCTGATTGAGAACTTGTATTCAGTGCATGTTAAAAATACACACATATACACAAATGAGTCAGCAAGATAAAGAAAAATAATTCAATAAAAAAGTCAGCAAAAAACTTTAATAGACATTTATCCAAAGAATATGTACCACAGGTCAATAAGCATATAAATAATGTTCAAAACCATAAACCCTTAGAAAAGTACTAATCAAAACAATGAGATACCACTTCACACTCACTAGGATCAACAAAAAAGACAAATAATAACAAATATTGACAAGAACATATAGATTCTCTATGCCCAAGCCATTGCAGTCTTAAACATATACCTCAAATTGGTAGAACATACTTTCACTTAAAAACTTGAACACGTATTCGTAGAAGCTTATTAATAATAATATATGAAAACAATCTAAATATCTATTAAATGATTAATGGACAGATGAGATAAGGTATATCTATATAATAAAATATAATTGGAAATAAGAAAAAATAAAGTTTTGATATATGCTACAGCCTGGGTGACCCTTGAATACATTATAGTGAATAAAAGACAATAGTCACCAAAGTCAATGTTTCCAATTTATATTTCCATATCAGGCAAATTCATAGAACATAAAGTAAATTAGTAGTTGCTAGGGAATGGGAAGAGAGGGAGAATGGGAAGTGATTGTTAATATATTTGAGAATTCTTTTTCTTTCTTTGTGCACATTTTCTTTTATTAAAGTTTTTTTAGTTTTTTTCCTCTCATTTTTTGAGATTTCTTTCACAATAGAAGAAAATGTACTAAAATCAGATAATGGTGAAGTTTTTAAAATTGTAAATACACTAGAACAAAAAAGCAAAACCCTAAACTATGCACTTTAGTAGGATGAGTTTTATGGTATGTGAATTATATCTCAATAAATTTATTTTTAATATTCACTTATAGGCCCTGGCCAGGTAGCTCAGTTTGCTAGAGCATCGTCCTAATACACCGAGGTTGTGAGTTAGATCCCTGGTCAGGGCACATGCAGGAATTAACCAATGAATGCATTAATAATTGGAACGACAAATTGATATCTCTCTCTTGTCAACAAACAAATTTTTAAGTCCATTTTATAACATTGTGACTAGTTTCCTAATAATACTCTTTTCAGGGGTGTCCAACCTTTTGGCATCTGAGCCACACTGGAAGAAGAGTTGTCTTGGGCCACACATTGACACATTGCAGCATGTGATCACAAAAGTATCTCATAGTGTTTTAAGTAAATTTATAATTTTGTGTTGGGCCCCATTCACAGCTGTCCTGGGCTGCGTGCGGCCTGCAGGCTGCGGGCTGGACACCCCTGGGACCTTCTGAGAAGGTTTATTTTTAATAGGATTTCTTTACAGTAAATATGATAATGAGAGATCGCTTTTTCTTTTTTCCTTTTTTGCTAATAGAAATCTGGTTGACTAATTGGTATGTATAAAAAAGGTGACTCCCACTTTTATGGCACAGTTCAAAATCTGCGTCTTATCACACAGTATGGTGATTTCTGTATGCATAAACCAAACTTTGCTCCATGCAAACTGTGTATACCAAAACATAGCTGAATAAATCTAGAGTGGGTGCCGACTCTCAAGGCTGAAAAGTTATGGAGTAAGTGGAGAGCTCTGCTGCTATTAATCAGGAAGTCACTCAACAAAACTTTCTCCTCCTCCTCCTTTTTTACTGGAGGACTTTTGTACAAAGCAGACAAAATAGATTTGGCTGAAGACGGGATATGCAGAATAAAATAAGCACAATACTTGAAGCAGAAGTATGGAAAAGCAGATGTTGTGACATGCAGACTACAGAGTTGTGAGTAACAATGTATTTTGAAGAACCCAGATAAAAAGGGAAGCATAGAGGCCTACAGAGATAGCTTCTAGTTCCACTTATTTTTCCATGAATCTGTAAATTATATCCTATAATCAGAGATTATGTAACACATGATCCTTGTAAACAGATATGTAAATACATATTTTCATTTAGTTTTTGTTACTTTTTTCTAATGCATATATCGGTATTAATCTTTTTCATAATTAATCAGTTATTCTTCTAAAGTAACCTTGGAAATACAAACTTTACCCCCCACAATATGCCATATGAACTGTTTGAAACCTTCTTATCTTTCGGATTTTTTCTGAGCTTACTCAGATCCAAAGCTTTCATTTCAAATTTCACTACATATTTCTTTTTTTTTAAGCGTCTCACATTGGTAATTTCTTTCATCATTATCACAATCTTTAGCTACTCTGATATCTTTTATATCTTAAAAATATCATCTAAGACCACTTCTATTTTTAATTTATGATGTATTTTTGATCAAGTGTAATTTCTGCTTTCATGATACTACTTATATAAAATATCGTTCTATTTTCATAGTTATCATTAAAGAAGAAATATTTGCATTTCTTCTTTCATTACAGCTCCCACAAACTGGCATAATATTTGAAATATTAAGAGAAATAAAGATATTTAATTTTTGATTTCACTATATTAGGTAAATATCAGGTAGTTTAGTTTGCACTTGTTTTCTTCCTTAGACTGTTTATTTTTGAACAGAAAGTAAATTATATAATTCTCATTGCATATACTGTCTCAGTTTACTGTTTTCTCTTTTAATGCTGTGAAACACTGTGAAACACTTCAAATAAAATCTTACCTGGAAGACTTGACATGTTAAGTAAATTAATAGTCAGCTGTCGTATTTAAATTGTTCCCACTCAATTAGTGTTTCCCTCATTCCCATAGTAATTTCTCAGCATTGTAGAATTCCTTGCCAGACAAATTGGAAACACAGTTTTGTAGTAAACTTTGAGTCATCCTGTGCTTACTAGAGCAGCAGCTCTCACACGGGATAGCTGTTACTTCTACTCTGGGGCATTTGCTAATGTCTGGAGATAATTTATGTTTTTTAATCAAATTTACTGGGGTGACAATGGTTAATAAAATTTTATAGGTGTCAAATTTACAGTTCTATAATACATCTCATGCATATTACATTGTGTTTACCATCCAAAGTCAAATCTCCTTCTGTCAAGACATATTTGACCCCCTTTACCCTTTACTAACTCTCCCCACCCTTCCCTCTAGTAATCCCCTTACCGTGGTCTGTGTCGGTGAGTTTTTGTTTGTCTTGTTTGTTCACTTGTTAATTTCAGTTTTATATGCCATATGTGAGTGAAATCATATGGTTCTTGACCTTTTCTGTCTCACTTATTTCACTTACTGTGATATTCTCAATGTCCATCCACATAGTTGCAAATGGAAGTATTTCATCTTTTCTTATGGCTGAATGATATTCTATTGTGTATATTATGTGTTACATCTTCATTATCGAATCATCTATCAAAGGACACTTTGGTTGTTTCCATGTCTTGGTCACCATGAATAATGTTGTAGTGAACATGGGCGTGCATATGTCTTTGCAAATAAATGTTTTCAAATTTTGGGACAGATTACCAGAAAAGGGGTTCTTGAGCCATATGGTAACTCCATTCTTAATTTTTTGAGGAACCTCCATACTATTTCCATAGTGTCT
>PVKM010024027.1:0-20789 GCA_004027735.1 Carollia perspicillata
AGGGCAAGGGAAATAAAGGAAAAATAAACAAATGGTTCTACATCCAATTAAAATGTTTATGCACAGCTAAAGAAACTATCATCAAAATGAAAAGACAACTGACTGTATGGGAGAAAATATTTGTCTCTGTGCTTTCTTAACTTGGATGCTCATTTCCTTCAGCATGTAGGGAAGTTTTCAGTCATTATTCAAATAGGTTTTCAATCCCTTACTCTCTCTTTTCATTTTCTGGTACACCTATGACGTAAACATTGGTAGGCTTGCTGTTGTTCCAGAAGACCCTTAAACTATCCTCATTTTTTAATTCTTTTTTTTTTTTTTGCTCTTCATATTGGGTGTTTTTCTCTGCCTAGTCTTCTGGATCACTGAATAAATCCTCTGCTTTATCTAACCCATCAATTTCCATAAAAATTCACATTTTATGTATATTTACTCAAATTCAGTCCCAATCACATTTATAATTGTTTTCAAGGCATCTCCACTAAGTTTTACTGCCAATAGCTAACCTAAACCACACTTATCATCTACTCATTAACCTTCCTTCCCCAACCCTACTGCAAAGTTTCTTCCATCTTAAATTTAGTGGTTTTGTTAATTTGTACAATAAGTTTGAGCCTTTATCAGTTATAGCAAACCCACATAGTAAGTATTTAAATTGTCTCCATCTTATATGCAAGAAAATGAAGGCTTGTCAAGGTCACACAGCAGAGTTAATATCCAATATTTTGTACTTCCAAACAGGTATAGATCACAGCATTCACCACAGCATTCAAGGGTGGAGAGAGACATTTGCCCACTTTTCATGGACTTACAAACTCAAGAGAGCAAGTGAGGGGGGAATGTTAACATGGAAAAGAGAGATGTGATTATATCCATGGGATGTTAATTTTTCAGTGGGTTGGGGGCAGGAGGAGCCTGGAAAAGTCTCAGGGCTCAGGCTGCAGTCTGGTTACTTTTCCTTGGTGAGAGCCTTGAAAAGATGCTAAATTAGACAGGAAGCTAGGGCAGCAGCATCCTGCTTGCTTCCTATATATTAACTCCTATCTTGAGCATCCTCTTGCAGAGAAAATTAGAGCCACTCTTCTGCCCTGGAACCCTGGAGGAGTTCCAAACCAGGACTGGAGGTACGTTCTGGTGGCCCTCCCTTTATGTCAGTGGAGATTCCTGGAGGGCTGCAGCCAAGCCATCCTGTATTTCACCAGGGTGAAGGACCGCTGAACCACCATCATTCCAATTGCCACTTCTTGTGACTGCTCTTCTTTCTGCTGGCCAGAGTTTTACCTTTTCAGGTAGAAAGTAGATGCTGAATTTTACTTGATTCTTTCCTTACATACATATATGTGCACACATTGTTTGGGTACAAAGACATAGGTGACTTATCCAGCCTGACAAGTTGCTCCTGGGGTGTATTAGCAAAAGGAAATCTTTGTCAACCTCTTCAGAGGCCGCTCTATAAGACATAACTATCACTTTGAACTAACTCTCCCATTCCAGTCTTATCCTAATATTTACTAATCACAAAACATGCCCAAGTGTTAATCTATTTTTGTACATCATCTCATTGTATCTCTCATTCCTGAAATATTTTCCATTCCACATATATCTAGATAAATTCCATCTATTCTTTGAGATTTATCTCAAAAATCATTTCCTCTTATGACTCTTACTCAACTTTCATCTATAGCACTTGTGAAGCTATTGCATAACTCAGTATTTTCTGCCTTTATTTGTGGTTATTTGTAACCATGTCTAATCTTCCCTAACAAATCACACATTTCCTGAGGAAATTTCATATGGTGCAAAGATTCTGAGGAAAAATTACCAGTTAAATTCCATGAAATCACAGCTTTGAAGCAATGTACAACTATTATCTTTCTGAAATACAATGATATAGTGCTGTAGTTTGCATTTGATTAAGATAGCACTTTGGATATTCTATGGAAGGATTTTTCCCAATTTGGGAAAAGCTGAAAACAAAAATTTTATTGTTTTGGCTCTGCTTTCTTTCTAATCCACTGTCTGCCCCTGTTTCCCATCTTCTCTATTTCTTATCCCTCAGGTTCATGCTGTATAATTTAAGATGGAAAGATTAATTGCAATGCAGCTTTGGAGACATACTACAGAAACATAGAGATAAACTTATTAACCCGTTGAATTGCCTTACCAAGAAAATAAAATGATTTTGCTTCCACCTAAACATTCAGTGACCATGATTATAAAGTGCTACTTTACACAAATAGAACAAGACAAAATTTATAGCATACTTTCAGAGTTCCTATGAATTCCACTTGAAAATGGAATATTCAGAGTGTCTCAAATGTATTTTAGATGGTTTTAGTGGTAGAGCTGCCTTTCCCAGGTTTAACAGAAATACCAATTTCTATTGAATTTGAGGTTGTCAGAGTTCTTAGGTAGCTCTTCTATGTAATGCAGCAGGATACAACACAATTGTTGAGTAACTTTGCAATTTGCCTATTAGAGGGATTCATCTCTAAGGAAGGAGCCTTAGATTGGTTTTTCAAATAATTCTAATAAACCAATCGCAGAAATTTTGACCAGAAAAATAATAGCCTGGCAAAATACTTTAGATATTTAACACTACCTTTTCAGTGTGAATAAACCACAGTGGTAGTAACAAAAAAAAAGAATAGAAATTCACTGTAACTACTATATTGGAATTTGAGTTTTAAGTTTGTATGCTGTTTATGGACATTAGGTACAAAATTGAATTCAGATTGGCCTAAGTTCAAGCTCAGACTGAGTCAATTCTTTGCCAGATAACCTTAAACAATTTCCTCAAATTCTTGAATTTCAGTTTCCTTACCTGTAAAATAAAGATAATAACCAATAATAGGATAGAGTATGATAATATATGCACAGTGCTTAAATCAGCATTTGGTACTGATCTTTCCTTCATAAATTGAGATATTAATCAAATCTCACCTCTGTTTTTTTTAAGAATGCAGGTTATTTATTTCAAGTTATCTTAGAATATCTGTGGTATGTGTTACTTTGGTGAAGTAATTTATAATCCTTTAATATAAAATTTAGCATGTAACCTCAAAGAGTTATTATTCCACTGCTTTGCAAAAGTATTAAACCCAATTCTTATGTATTACAATCAGCATTATGACTGCCTGCTGAGTACAGTTATTGCTGTGATAACATAATTTTACTGAAAGCTGAAGAACATAAAGTTAGCTTAAATTAAGTGTCCCAATAGAAAAGACAAGAGCTTATGTCTCTATATATGGTACATCATAACACAGGCCCATGTTTTTAAGAAGCAGTTTTTAGGCAGAATATTTTATCAGTAGAAAACAGCCATTGCTCTAAAATCTATCTGAAAAGTTAAAACAGAACACATACCACAAAAAAAAAAACCCACAAAAGTCAATCTGGCTCATGGCTTACATGGGTGGAGAAAGTTGAGGAGAAATATAGGTGCAGTTTTTCACTAAAAATAGTTATATGTGAAATTTGTATAATTAATTGGAACTGACAGAGGAAAAATAGAAATAAGTAAAAAGATCACATGAAAGATCATGTCAAGATTTTTTCTAAAGAACATCAATATTTGTGGATCACGGAGATTCCTCAACCTGATCTGCGAGCAAAATTTTCCCCTGGTATGTACTTTCCTTTTAGGATTGTATTAAACAATATGGATCAAATCAGAATTTAAGAATTTCAAAGAGAAACTGTTTTTTGATATTCAGATTGTCCAGCTTTTCATGGTAGTGCACTCCCTCTACAAAAGTATTGTACAAATAGACAGAAGAGAAAAAGGATTTAATTAGATATTTACAAATTTTAGGATGTAACTTAATGTGAGAAAAATATAATAAAAGGTGTAATTCGTAGCAGAAACCTGCAGATAAATTCAAGAAAGAGATGGCAGGAAAGAAAGGCAGCCAGCGATGAGGAGAGAGAATAGATAATAAATGGTTATGTGGGAAGTGTTTGCTAGTATTCATAAATTACATACCTGGATATTATACAAGGTATTTTAACTGTTTTCCTGGGTGAAAAAAAGTTTAAACAAGACTGATTTGAAAAACTATTGAATAAAACTCTAACAGAATACTATATCATAAGTAAAAACTACTGCAAAGTTGAATAGAAAGTGTTGTAGATTTTGATATAATGTTAAGACAGATACTGTGTATTTAAAACAGAAATTAGTTTTGTTAAGTACTGAGTCAGTCCAACACGTAAGCAAACAAAAAGGTGTTGGGATTAAGACTACGGTGAAAAAATACTTTTTTTCTTTCCTTTTTCATTATGAGAAAATAAAGAAAGCTAAAATAATTTGAATGAAACTAGACAGATACTTCACTTAGCGAAAATCTGGGAATAAAAGCAATGTGTATGTAAACTAACCAGATGTTTATGATTAGTTCCTACTTAACATCACCCAGCTGGCAAAGGATGATTTTCACGGAGGAGGAGCATTAGAGAATGCCACATGTTTGTATAAATCATGAACACGGCAGTCATGATCCTGGAGCAAAAGAGCTTCGCATACTATTTTGGGTAACCTTTTCAATCACACCATATAACATAAGAACAGCCACTACTCCCCAACACAGTATCTGTTTCCAGTTTTCTCCAACATTTTGATGGGTGTCATTACGTGTCAGCCTGCATTCTGTTTTCTTATGTTGAGCATATTGTACGGGTTCTGTACCAGGTGAAGTCTATTACAGTATTTTGCATTAGTATCACTCAGTTGGGAAAGCGTACATGACAGTTATTTTACATTAGATATTGTTTTAGGAATAGGTTGCTGAATTGTTATTTAGGTATTTGTAGCCAAGGCCTATATTTCAAATTAATTTAAAAAGCCAAGCTTAAGTAAATGTAGTTTAACTAGTGCTTTAATTTTTCATCCCATTCAAAAGATGAAAATGCATATTTTGCAGCAAATATTTAAATAGAAAGAATTTTAAAAAGAGGGAAAGTAAAGAAAAGAAGAAAAGAAAGAAAGAGAAAAGAAGGAAAAAGAAAGGAGAAAAGTTGAAAAGGAGGAGGTAAAGAGGCAGAGAAAGGAAGAAAGAGAAAAAATACCATTTGTAATTAAAAAATATTAAAGGTCTATTCAATTATGCTTTAACTAATGATAATCATGTTGAGCTTTCCATTAACATTGTATCACAAGCATTTTACTATCTTTTCAAAACTATTTAAGATCATTTTTGTATCTGTAAATTATTTCATCTTATAAAGTGGCAAAAACTAAAGAAATCTAAATAAATTATACACTTTAAATATATTAGTTGACACAAACGTATCATAATAATGCAGGATATTAACAGTAGGGGGAACTGACTGCAGGTTTTATAGGAACTCTGTACTATCTTCCCAACTTCGATGTACATCTCAAACAACTTTAAGTGAAATTGTTCAAAAATTATTTAACCATTGGTAAACTAGGCATATAATTTTTTCCCTAAAGCATCAATATAAACATGTAACATTTTAATTGTTTATTACTTTTCTTGGACTATATTTTTATTGTGCAATTATTATATCAAAGTATGAATATTAAAAATACATCTGCAGTATGTTTTCAGAAATTATACAAATTTATATTCTAAGCAACAGTGTATAATTCCTTTATACTATATTTTCCCCAATAATTTAACATGTAAATTTTCAAACATAAAGCAAAAACATTTTAAAGTGAACATCATATGTCCACCACCCAAATTCTCCCATTTTATTGCACATGTTATGGCCATCCATCCCACTACCCTTCTATTAATCCATCTTATTTTAAGGCATTTTAAATAAATTGCAAATTTTTGTTTACTTGCTGATAAATAATTCATCATGTGTATCATTACTCAGAGTTTAATATTTGTCTAAACTACTTTTTTATAAAATTTACAATGAAATGCACAACTCTTAGTCGTGTGCCCTTGACAAATTTGTGCACTTGGTTGAACAAAACCCCTCTCAAGTTATAGAGAACTGTCACCACTCAAAAAAATCCCTGTACCTCTCCCTAGTCTATCCCTATCTCCACTTCAACCCTCACCCTGAGGCAGCTACTGTTCTGATTTTTTCACCGCAGTTTTGCTGGCTCTGGATCATAGAGTTAATAAGTGATTTCATACAATATGTACACTTTGTGTAAGACTTGTTTCACTGTGCATAATTATTTTTTAGTTCAATCTATTCTATTACTTGTTGTCATTTTGTTCCTTTTTATTGATGAATAATATTCCATTGCATAAATTTATCACAGTGTGTTTAGTTATTTTTCCCTTTGATGAACATCTAGGCTATTTCCATTTTGGACTATTATAAAAAAACACTATTAGTATTCTTTATAATTATTTTGTGAATATAGGGTTTTAAAATCAGTTTGTGAAAATAGGGTTTATCTTTCCTGGAGTAAAATTTCTGAATTAAAATTTAGGTGTAAATTTAATTTTGTAACTGATAGCCAGAGCTTTGTCTTATGTGGTTATATCATTTTACATTCACATTAATCATGCATAAGACTTCGACCAGTTGTTCCACATCCTCACAAATATTTTTTTATTATTAGATTTTGAATTATAGTCACTCTAGTTGAACATGTAAAAGTATCTCAACGTGGTACCAATTTGCATTTTCCTGATAACTAATGATGCTGAACATATTTTCATGTCCTTTTTAACCATTAATAAATCTATTTTGTGAATGCCTGTTCAAATATTTTGTCTACTTTGAGTTTTCAACATTTTAATTTTTGGATACCAGTCCTATGTCAGATATAGTGCAAATTTTGATACATTGAATTTTTCTTATTATTCACGTACAATAGTTTCTTATTTACCTTGTGGTATCCATTTGATCCTTGGATGTTTAAAAGTGTATTCTTTAATTTCCAAACATATAGGGCTTCCTACCTATCTTGTTATTAATTTGTCATTTTTTCCATTGTGGTCAGATACTATGCTCTGTATAATTTTATTGAAAACTTACTGAGATTTGTTTTATGGCCCATGTATAGTCTAACTTGCTTGATGTTCAATATGCAATATAAAAAATGTGTATTTTAAGTGAAGTTATCTATAAATATAAACAGTGATTGATAGCTTTTTTATTTTCCATTTGTTTACTAAGTTATTCTCTACTCTTCTCTCAGTTGCTGAGAGAGAGGTGTCAAGTATGGAATTGTCTAATTTTCCTCTTCTGTCAATTTTTAATTCATATATTTTGAGGC
Organism: Carollia perspicillata; assembly: GCA_004027735.1. Taxonomy (NCBI): domain Eukaryota; kingdom Metazoa; phylum Chordata; class Mammalia; order Chiroptera; family Phyllostomidae; genus Carollia; species Carollia perspicillata. The sequence goes on from PVKM010024027.1 coordinate 7,220, forward strand.
TCTGTTATTGGGTGCATTAATTTTTGTTTCTTCCTAATTATTTGACAGAGTTATCTTATGAAATATCTCTATTTATATATGGCAATATTTTTATTTTTAAATGTATATCAATATGACCTCTCCAATCTTCCTATGTTTACTCTTCATGAATCTTTTCCATCAATTTTATTTAGACTATTGTCTTTAGATTTAAAGTTCATATTTGTAGACAACCTAGAGTTAGATCTTGTCTTTTTAATCCATTCTAACAACCTTTGCATTTTATTGGCATATTTATTATATTAACAATTTGTATTATTGTTGACATCATTGAATTTAGAGTTACTATTATTATATTTTACTTCTCTGATTATTACTTCTACCTCTGTTTCTTTTCTCTTGTTTATCTTTTAAGGCACATTCTTAAAAATATTTTTATTTATTTATTTTTACAGAGAAAGAGGAAAAGAGGGAGAAAGAGAAGGAGAGAAACAACAATATATGATTGCCTCTCACACAACCTCCACTAGGGACCTGGCCTGCAACCCAGGCATGTGCCCTGACTCAGAATCAAACCCAGCAACCCTTTGCTTCGCAATCTGGCACTCAATCCACTGAGCCACACCAGCCAGTGCTCCTTTCAGCCATTTTTTTTGAGTACTTAAATTTATCTTTAGACTTTCCTCATTTATCTTTAGGCTTTTTAGCTACCTGTTTACATTACTTTTCTTCAGAAGTTTCTTGCATTTAGTAGTTCTGGAGGGGAGAAAAAAACTACCACAAATACTAATCTTGAAGAAAAAAGTATTTCAATCCCGAAATATTCAATTTTATCCTTTAAAAATAGTTATTTTTATTAGATTCCTTACCTTTACTAGTTGCTATAGGATCTCAATGATGCATGTCAGTTTTTTTCTTTTGACCGTTGACAAATAGTATATTTATAAAAATATGTCAGCAAATATTTCCTTCTAATTTTTTCAATTAGAAACATCTAAACATTCTTTCCCAGAATGCAAACAACAGTTATATGGAAAGAGAGAGATTTTTGGGGGGATATTTAAAAATATGTATTATTTTTTCAATGCCAAGATTATATATCTATTCTGGGAGAGTACTGCTTAGATATTTTAAATATTAAATGATAAAATGTCATCCTATTCTTTATGTAACATAAGGAATGAATTGATCATGGTGACAGCAGAACATAGCAAAACCAAGTAGGAGGAAAATTGGTTTAGATATTTTTGAAGAAATAGCCCTAAATTTCTGAGGCAAAGAACGTGCCTATGTTCTCAGTAAGTACCTAAGAAAAGATGATCAATTTATATATGGAGCATCCCTAAAGTAAGTCTCAATACTAGTACTAATGAATATACCAATATGCATATGATGGTTCCAAAAACTCCCTTGGAGGAAATGAGTGTGAGGAGAAGAAGTCAAAATCTCTTAAATACATGTGAGAGTTTGGGGACTTTGAGCCAAAGAATGGACAAAATTGCTTCTCAAGAGTAATTATAAAGTGAATAACATATTAAGAGTATTCAGAATAGTATAATGCAATTATAGCATGAAAACAGAAAATGAAAGAGAATGCCATTGGCACTGGAAAATAGCAGTGAATGGGAAAGGAAGCCTAATTCATAACCAGAACAATTTCATGTATTTTCTTAAGAAGGAGACCTAACATCTCAAAATGAAGTAACTAGGATTTGGAATGATTCATACTCCTCTTTAGTGGTGTCTAATGTTTAAATGAAAAAAACTTGCAAAATTATGGTGGTGTAGTTCTCCCACTAAAAATGAGTTCTTGGTACTTTTGCAATGGAATATTATGCAGCAGAAAGAAAGAAGGAGCTCCTACCCTATGCAACAGCATGGATGGAAGTGGAGAGCATTATGCTAAGTGAAATAAGCCAGAAAGTGAAAGACAAGTACCATATGACCTCACCTATAAGTAGAACCTAATCAACAAAACAAACAAGCAAGCAAAATACAACCAAAGACACTGAAATAAAGAACAAACTAACAGTGACCAGAGAGGGGGAAGGGTCGGGGATAATGGGAGAAAGAAGGGGAAGGGGGCAAGACAAGGAACATGAACAGAGGATTAATGGGCACAGACAATGTAGGGGTGGTTGACTATGGGAGCAAGGGGTGAGTTGGGGTGAGCAAGGGGGAAAAGGCAGGACAACTGTAACTGAACAATAATAACTTTTAAAAAATAATCAAGTTTAGAAAGTTTCTAAGGCCACAGTAAAAAGCTCATTAAGCTAAACGAAAAGTTAGGATACAAGACTCTGTGGCTTTAGATCTCATTTTCACCAAAAGATGAATTAAAAAAAAAACAAAAGACTGAAAGGAAATATATGTATGAAAAAAATGAGCTCTTGGAAAATGACCTGTAACTTATGAAGCTAGTGCTAGTACACAAGTTGAAATCAATTTCTGCCAACAGTCCTTGCCATTACTGTTATTTAACTTTCTTTTCTATTGCATCAGCACTATTCTCATTCCATTGCATGATTTCAGACTCTTTCTAAAAGCCTATGATACAGCACAATCTAAACCAGACCCACTGCTCAATAAAGACCACTTGTCACTTTTTCTAAAGAAAGAATTGAAGAGCTAATTTTATGTTAACTGTTTTTTTTCTTGAATTTCAAATGGGACAGTTGTCTTTTATGGGAGACTAGTACAATTACAGGCACAGCATTGATTTAAAATTGAAACTCTTATGGCCGAATAATATTCCATCACTGCCATTTGTGAGAACATGGATGGATCTTGAGAATATCATGCTACGCAAAATAAGTGGCACAGAAAAGCACCATAAGAACCATATGATCTCACTCATGTGGGATATAAAACTGAAAGAAACAAATGAACAAACAAGAAAAACTAGCAAAGACAAACTCACAGACACAAATATGCTTGTTACCAGAGGAAACGAGTATGAGGAGAGAGGTGAAGGGTGTGTAGGGGGTTTGATACATGGGGAGGGAAGAAGGTTTGACTTCGGGTGGTCAGCACACAGTGCAATACAGAGATGATGTGTCATAGAATTATACACTTGAAATCCATATGATCTTATTAACCAATGTCATCCCAATAAATTTAATTTTTAAAAAGAAATAAAGGCTAAATTAGGAATAATAAAATTTAAAGAAATGAAACTTCTGTCAAACTCTAAGTTGCTAAATTTGGGTACATTTTTATACTATGATAAATTTTAAAAGATTAGAACAATCCATAATATAGTAAAAGAAAAACATTGTGTTTTGACTCCTTCAGATTTAGAATGCAGTCAAAATTTATTCACCTTCCAATCCATTTCTCATATTAATAAAAACGTTTATCTCTTGAGTCATAAACCTATTTCTGAGTATCATCCAAATAGCAATTAAATATGATTTACTGGTAAAAGTTTCATCTTTTTATCAAAAAGCAGCAAGGTAACTATGTAGATGATGTAAGTTAATAAAAATCCAGTCCTTGCTTCATATGGTTCCAAATTTCATGAATTTCTCTTACCGCAGTGTAGCTAAATAGTATCCATTCCTCTACAATACAGTTCAAATTTCAGTTACCATGGTGTATTAACTGTGTGTAATTGCAAAAAGTATACACTTCACTGCTAGCTCTTCAGTTCACAAATCACTATGTAATAACAGATGTCCATCATAATCAGTGACCAAGCATGTCAGTTTGTTTAACGTCTGCGAGGGGTTGGCCACTATGCATCTGTTACTCAGTTCATACTCAAACAGCAAAGTGCATGGCTGTGTTCCCTCCTCATCTCCTAGTGACAAACCCATGTGCTATTTTACAAAAAAAAGAAAGAAAGAGAAAAATGTATAATCAAAAGAAGGAACTGGTTAATGAAGATGAAACTACAGCAAAGAAATAAAAGGTTATAATACTGTAAATGAAATTTGTATCAAATATAAAATGGTTTATAGAATAAATAGCTGCCTGCATGCCTATTGACATTGCTGCCATTCAGGAAACTCTAGATGTTCAGACAGAGGATCTTGGGGAAAGCAAACATACTAACATAAACAGGAATAGTGGTTGTAATAAAAAGAATGACAACATTGCATAGGAAGTGATGCTGGCAAAAAGTGTCCCATCAATGGAACTCTCAGAGATATTTTATGGCATTAAAAGTGCAAAGGACAAAATATTGGATGCTGATAAACTTAGAAAGTAACATGACAGTTCACCAAGGCATAGAAAAGTAGCTACTCTGTATCTTAAGCAATGTAGGCACAATGTTCAATGTACTCTTTTTAAAAATATTTTGAAAGTTAATGTTTAATTACAGTTGACCTACAACATGCAATATTATATTGTTTTAGGTGCGCCACATAGTGATTCAACATTTGTATGCCTTACAAAGGATACCCACAATGTCTAGTAACCACCTGTCACTGTACATGGTTACGATGTTATTGACTCTATTCCCTATGCTCTACATTACATCCCCATGACTTATTTTATAACTGGAAGTTTGTACTTCTTAATCCCCTTCAATTTTTCACGCAAACTCCACCCCTCTTCCTTCTGGCAACCACCAGTCTGTTCTCTGTATCTGTGATTTTGTTTCTGTTTTATTTTGTTTGTTTGTTTGTTTTAGAGTCCAAGTCCACATGTAAGTGAAATCATATGGTATTTGTCTTTCCCTGTCCAACTTATTTCACTTACCAAAGTACTCTCTAAGCCCATACATGTCTTAAACAGCAAGATTTTCTTCTCTTTATGGCCAAATAATGCTCCGTGCTATTTATCTACCACCTCTTCTTTATTCATTCACCTATCCTTTGATGTAATTGTTTTCACATCTTAGCTAATGTAAACAATGCTGCAGTGAACATCGGGGTGAATATGTCTTTGTAAATTATTATTGTTGTTTTCTTCAAGAAAGCACCCAGAAATGGAATTGTTGGGTCATAAGACCATTCCATGTTTAATTTTTTGAGGAACTTCCATACATTTTTCTGTAGTGGCTACACCAATTTGCATTCCCACCAACAGAAAAACAAGTGTTCCCCTTTCTCCACATGCTTGTCAATAATTGTTGTTTGTTGCTTTATTGATGATGGCCACTCTAACAGGTGTGAGGTGATACCTCATTGTGGTTTTAATTTACCATATTTTTCAGACTATAAGATGCACTTTTTTAGCACATTTTTTGCTTCAAAAATTTTTTTTGCTATTTTCCTCCTCTAAAACATAAGTGTGTCTCATGGTTCAAAAAATAGATGCATCTAGGTTTTTAGAGGAGGAAAATAGGGGAAAAATTTTGAAGCAAAAAATGTGGTAAAAAAAGGTGCGTCTTATAGTCAAAAAATACAGTACATTTCTCAGATGATTAGTAATGTTGAGCATCTTTTATCTATTGGCCTTCTCTACAGTTTTGTTTTGTTTTGTTTTGTTTTGTTTTGTTTTGTTTTGTTTTGTTTTGAGAAGTGTCTATTCAGGTCCTCTGACCATTTTTCAGTTGGATTGTTTGTTTTTCTGGTGTTGAATTGTACGCGTTCTTTATAAATTGTGGATATTAACTCCTTATCAGATGTGTCATTAGTGAATATCTTCTCCCATTCAGTAAATCATCCTTCTGTATTGTTGATGGCTTCCTTTGCTGTGCAAAAATTTTTGTTGATGTAGTTCAATTGTGTTTTTCCTTTTGTTTCTGTTGCCCAAAGAGATATATAAAAATATATATTTCTAATAGAAATATCAGAGAGTTATTACCTGTGTTTCTACCTGGACTTTTATGTTTTAAGGTTTTAAGTTTAAATCTTTATTCCTTTTTTAGTTTATTCTTGGATATGGTGTAAGAAAATGGTCTAGTTTTTCTCTTCTTTATTTTTTTGCATGTATCTGTCCAATTTTCCCACCATTATTGAATAACCTGTGTATAGCCCATTGTATGTTCTTGCCTCCTTTGTCATCTATTAATTGATGATATAGGTGTGGTTTTATATCTGGGGTCTCTATTGTCTTCCATTGATCTATGTGTCTACATTTATGCTAGTAATATGCTATTTCCAACACTATAGACTTGTCATATAGTTTGATATTCAGTAGCATGATACCAGAAACATTTCTCTTCTTTTCAAGATTCCTGTGACTATTCAAAGTCTTTTGTTGTTCCATGTAAATATTTGGATTATTTGTTCTGGTCTGTTAAAAACTCTATTGTTATTTTAATAAGCATCACATTGACCTATATATGGCATTGAGTAGTAAAAACATTTTAACTATGTTAATTCTTCCTATTAATGAGCACGATATATGATTTCATGTATTTGAAACTTCTTTAATTTCTTTCTTTAGTATCTTAATTTTCTGAGTAAATATCTTTTATTACTTTGTTTCAATTTATTCCTAGATATTTTTATGTAATTGTAAATGAGATTTTTAAGTATATTTTATTGATGATGCTATTACAGTTTTCCCATTTTTTCTCCCCTTATCCCTCTCCATGCTGCAGTGGCCCCACCCTCCAGCACTGCCCCCACTTAGTTCATGTTCATGCATCATACCTAAAAGTTCTTTGGCTTTTCCACTTCCTATAATATTCTTAACCTCCTGCTGTCTACTTTGTGCCTACCAGTTATGCTTCTTATTCCCTGTACCTTTCCCCCCATTCTCCCCAGTTCCCTTCCCCGCTGATAACCATCCATGTGATCTCCATTTCTGTGATTCTGTTCCTGTTCTAGTTGTTTGTTTATTTTGTGTTGGTTTTTGTTTTTTAGGTTCAGTTGTTGATAGTTGTGACTTCGTCGTGATTTTACTTTTCATAGTTTTGATCATCTTCTTTTTCTTAGATAAGACTCAAGGAGAAACACACTAAGATACATCATATTAAATTACCCAAGATTAAAAATAAAGAAACAAAATAAAAAAAAGATAAAGAAACAATCTTAGAAGCAGCAAGAGCAAAGGAGAGAGTTACCTACAATGGCATTCCCATAAGACTATCAGCTGATTTCTCAAAAAAACAAAACTTACCAGCAAGAAGAAGCTGGAAAGAAGTATTCAAAGTCATGGAAGGCAAGGACCTACATCCAAGATTATCCAGAAAGCTATCACTTAAAATGGAAGGGCAGATAAAGTGCTTCCCAGAGAAGGTAAAGCTAAAGGAGTTCATTATTACCAAGACTTTATTACATGAAATATAATTGAGATTTTTTAAATTTTTCTTTATGATAGTTTATTATTGTAAAAAATGCAACAATTTTTGAATATTTATTTTTTCATGCTTCTTTACTGAATTCATTTATCAGTTCTGGTAGTTTGGGGTGAAATCTTTAGGGTTATTTATATATGTAATCATGCCATCTGCAAATAATGACAGTTTTACTTCTTCTTTTCCAGTTTAGATGCCTTTTAGTTCCTCTTCTTGTCTGATTGTTGTGGCTAGGACCTCCAGTACTATGTTGAATAAGTGTCTTGTGGACATCTGTGTCTTGTTCCTGATCTTAAGAAAAATGTCTTTACTTTCTCTCCTTTAGTATAATATTGGCCATCGGTTTGTCATATAAGGTCATTATTATGTTAAGGTATGTCCTTTCTAGTTCCACTCAACTGGGAGTTTTTATAATAAATTGATTCTACATTTTAGCAAATACAATTTTTCCATCTATTGATATGATCATGTGATCTTCCCCTTCATTTTGTTTATGTGGTTCATCATGTTAATTGATTTGCAGATATTGAAATAATCTTGCATCTCAGAAATAAATCATATTTAATGTGGTATCATTTTAATGTATTGCTGGAATTGATTTGCTAATATTTTGTTGAGGATTTTTGTATGTATGTTTATTGGGGATATTGGCCTATAACTTTCTTTTTTTATAATGTCTTTCTCTAGTCTTATAATCAGGATAATGCTGGCCTCATAATATGAACTTAGGAGTCTTCTAGAAATTTTTGGAATTGTTTGAGAAAGATAGATATTAATTCCTCTTTTAATATTTGGTAAAATTTAACTGTGAAGCCAGTCATAAATTTTATGTTGGAAGTTTTTTTTAATTACCTTTTTGATTTCATTAGTCAAAATTTGTAAGAAGCAGATTTTCTGTTTCTTCTTGATGCAGTTTTGTGGGATCATATGTTTCTATAAATTTATCCATTTCTTTTTGATTATCCAATTTGTTGGCATATAATTGTTCATAGTATTTTCTTATAATATTTTGTATTTCTGTGGTGTCACTTGTCACTTCTTTTTCATTTCTGTTTTTATTTATTTGGGTCCTCTCTCTTTTATAAAAGGTTTATCAATATTATTTAACTTCTCACAAAAGTAGCTCCTGTTTTCATTTATTTTTGGGGGGGAGCTGATTTTTTATTTTATTTTTTATTGCTTTTATTTTTATTCTTTTATTGTATTTTTCTATTACCATTTAGTCCCCTTGTACTCCCCTCTCCCCAACTTATTGATCTTTTATGTTTTTCAGACTCTATTTTGTTTATATCAGCTCTCATCTTCATTATTTCGTTTTCCTATTAACTTTGAGCTTTGCTGTTCTTTTTCTTTTTTGATGCATGAGTTCAAATTGTTTATTTGACATTTTTGTTATGTCCTCATGTAGTTCTCTATTGCTGTGAATAGAACTCTCTCAGAATAGCCTGTGTCTCTCTTAGAACAGCTTTGTTGTATCCCACAGATTTGGCTTGTTGTGTTGTCATATTCATTTGTCTCAAGGTAGTTTTGATTTCTTCCTTTATCTCTTTATTGACCCAGTCATTGTGTAATAGCATGTTATTTAGCCTACATGTGTTCATGTGTTTTTTCATTTTTTTTCTTATAGTTGAATTCCAGTTTCATACCTTGCCGTCAAAGAAGATGCTTGATACTATTCCAACCTTCTTAAATATATTGAGACTTGTTTATTTGCCTTACATGAGGTCTATCCTAAAAAAATCTTTCATGTACACTTAAAAATATATATATATTCTGCTGATTTAGGGTAAAATTCTCTAAAAATATCAATTATTGCATCTAGTCTAATATGCCATTTAAAGCGACTGTTTCATTGTTGACTCTCTGTCTGGAAGATCTACCCATTGATGTCAGGGGATGATAATTCCCCTATTACTGACAATCTGTCTCTTCATGTTTATCAAGATTTGCTCTATTTAGGTGCTTCCATATTGGTTGCATAAATGTTGAAAAAGTGTTTTCTCTTATTGAATTGGTCCCTTTATCACTTTGCATGTCTTTCTTAGTCTCTCATAGCCTTTGTTTTAAACTCTATTTTGTCTTATATAAGTACTGCTACCCCAGCTAATTTTTTTATCTCTATTTGCATGAAATATATTTCCATCCCTTTATGTTCAGTTTGTGTGTGTGTCTTTAGATCTGAAGTATCTTGCAGACAGCATATATATGAATGTTGCTTTCTTATCTACTCTGTTCCCTGTTTAATAATTGGAGTATTCAATCCATTTACATTTAAAGTGATTATTTAATAGGTCCATAGTTATTGACATTTAATTATTCATATTTATGTTTCATTTTCTTCCTTCTTCTTGTAAAATAAGTTTGTTTAACATGTCTTTTAATAGTGATTTGATGTGATGAGCTCCTTTTGCTGTTTTTGTCTAGGAAGTTCTTTATTTTGCCCTTAATTTTAAATGATAGCCTTAATTCCAGTCTTGGCTGTAGATCCTTATTTTCATCACTTTGAATGTTTTGTGCCAATTCCTTCCAGCCTGAAATGTTTCTGTTGAGAAAGCTGACAGTCTCATGGGAGCTCCAAGGAAGGTAACTTCTTCTCTTGCTACTATTAAGATTTTCCTTTTGTCTTTACTCTTGCCATTTTAATTTTAATGTGTCTTGCTGTGGTCTCTTTGGGTTCATCTCATTTTGGACTCTCTGTACTTTCTGGACTTTCATGTCTTTTTTTAACCCAGTTAGGAAAGTGTTCAGTCATTATTATTCAAATAGGTTTTCAATCCCTTGCTGTCTCTTTACTGCTTCCAGTACTCCTATTATGCACATGTTGTCATGTTTGATATTGTCCCAGAGGTTCCTTAAACTGTCTTTCTTTTTGGATTCTTTTCCTTTTAGCTGTTCTGAATGAGTGTTTTTCATGACCTTATCTTCCAACTCACTGAGTCAATCCTCTGGTTCTATAATCTGCTATTGATTCCTTTCGGTGTGTTCTTCATTGTAATTAATATATTCTTCATTTCTGACTGTTTCTTTTTTATGGTTTCTATGGGTTTTTTTAATGCTGACAAAGTTCTCACTAAGTTTCATAAGCATCCTTAAAATCATCATTTTGAACTCAGTAGCAGGTAGTCTGCTGCCTCCATTTCATATCGTATTTTCTCTGGAGATTTTTCCTATTCTTTCATTTGAAACATGTTTTTTTGTCTCCCCATTTTGGCTGCCTTTCTGTTCTTGTTTCTGTGTATTAGATAGATCTGTTATGTCTTCCAGGCTTGGTAAAATGACTTTCTATAATGGGTGATATGTGGGACCCCATAGCACAGACTCCCTGATCCCCTGAGGCAGGTGCTCCAGGAGTGTCCCTTGTGCAATTTATGTTTGCCCTCCTGTAATATGTGAGCCTTACTTGCAGCTGGAACATCCATGGATGAGCTTGACCTTCATGCTCTCTGGCTATGAGTATTAGACACAACAACAGCATACAAACTACAGTGAAGTTTACAGTAAACTTCTGTAAGTGATTTTTTAAATATTTTTTCAATAATTATAACTCCAAACTATTTTACATTGCCTATTTCTTAATGCTTGTCAAAGTAATATTAATGTACACATGTAATTATATTGTTTCAAAGTTTTTGTGCTTTTGTGTTTATTCATGTGCCCATTGCCATATTTTGCCAGGTATAATGTGCACACTTTTGCCCAGATTTCTGAGTGAAAAATAAGGATGTGTATTATACATGGGTAGTATTAATCCCCTGTTTATATAAATGCTTTTAATTATTTTATTTATGCTTATATATTAAAAGTGTAACTCTAGAAAGCAATAATTATACCCATATGCAAAATAATTTCCTCAAATATGATCATTGGTTTTGTTTCTAAATATAAATAAATAAATAATTTAATTAAAAATTAAAATGAATTTTTTTCCTGAAAATCTGGACCAGAAACATGAGTGTGCAGTATACACAGCAAAATACAGTAACTGATTTCCTATGCCTCCATTAACTAAATCGGACAGTTAAATTTCACATTTTTATGTTATATTGTAGTTTTAGAGAGCACTCATATGATTTGATCCTCAATAATAGCAGTATTGCACAGGAAAGGTATTATATTTAACTGAAATATGAGCTTAAAACATAGAAAACATCTTAATATTCTATAAAGAACATGGCCAACAACATATTATTTTATTATTTACATAATCCTATAATTTTAATTTTAGTATGTAAATTATATTTATAATTATCTTATATTTTGATATTAAATTATCTCATATCAAACTCTTCTATGAAGATACTTCATTTTATGTGTCATATACTTTTTTATAAATCCCCAATATGTTTAGGTCAATTTAACAGATTATAGAAATGCAAAAGTGAATGCAATATAAATATGATCAGTAGGCTAAATATAACAGAAATATGCAAATATTGCTAAGAGACAAAACAAAAGTTCTCACTGAGTTGAGGAGAGTTCTGAAATTTCTTTTTGTGATTACGTAAATTTCACTCAGTTTAGATGAGCAAAGAAAAGCTAACTGTGCATTAGAGATTATCTTGTAAAGAATATTGTTATGCTTTTCCTTCTTAGAAAGTTGAAGTATAGAATATCTGGCTAGTGAGAAGTTTTTAGGCTTAAAATGAGAAGGAGAGCATCTTACTTGGAAAGCAACTCCCTCCTATGAATAAACTGTGAAAACAAAAGCAGACAATCGGTTTTCCAATTGATCACCAGTCTCTGCCTTGTAGACAGTCGGTTATCACGGATGACTATACAGAGCTTGCTCTTCAGCCATTCAAGGACGGCTGTTGGGTTAGGCACTTATATTTGCCACTCTTGTACCAGCTCTATGTGTTGAGTGCAGGTTTCAAATTTCAGACAAGATTCTTTGACTTCTTGTCATGGTAGTTCAGGTTTCAAATGTCGTGTCCCATAATTACTTCTCCTATTTTTTAAATTTATTTTGACAGTATGCTTATTTCACAATTTTCATTTAAATTTTGTAATATTACTATTTTGTACTGCAGAGCCAAGTATCATGACATCAGTTACTTTCCTTTATCCTATAATCATTTTTCTGAGTTCATTCTTCTTCATTTGCTTGGTTTCCTAGGTTAGATACCTAATTTTTTCATATACTCCAATAACCCATGATATTTTTTGCTATAGGCTCTATTTCTTCAACGCTCAGTTCCATCCGATAATATATCAATTTACATGTGATTTTAAGCTAGAGATCCCCACCCCAGCCTCTCTTCTTACTCTAACGTAGGTGGTTTCCTCTCCAGGCCCACTGCTCTGAAGCTGCTGCAAGCAATCCTTTGGTCACTTTCTTGATCGCGGGCCTCTTCTTTCTTGGCCCTGTTCTTCTATTTCAGATCTCCTGTCAATCAGATGCTGCACCATATGAACTGATCCTCAATGTCTTCTGTAATAGCTTGTTTCCTAAGTTTGATCTTTGTGGCATTTTTTTCTACTCTCTGGGATGTTTTCTTCCTCGTATCCTCTGAACCTCCTATTTATGTCTTCTTAATTTTATTTTTTTTTAATTTCTAAGACATTGAGGAGGGTACACAAAGTTGTTTTACTCTCTTCCTTTAGCTTCTTGGTCTGCCTTCTACTATTAGTACAAATTCATCTCTTGTGGGGTTTATTAATTTAACACTTAATATTTTTATATTATCCTGTCTCTTAAGAGGGAGATTAGAGACAGGATAATATAAATCTCTCTCTCTCATATACACACACACAGAGAGACCACATATGATGTATATATTCATTATATAATATATAACATATATTATATAACATATGCATTGTGTGTTGCATAATATATTATATATGATATACTATAATATGTATTATGTATTGTATATGATTTGGAGGACAGTGAAGACTGGTGTCATACAGCCATAACCCTCAGGGGTTAAGGAGATAGTTAACCACAGCTTCAGCTGAATGAGGCTGTAACTTTTGCAGAAGAAATATTTATCATATAGATAGCCCAGGAATGGAGCAATTATGCCTGCAGTTTTTCCCTGAGTCTGTAAAATGTCCTTGAGCTTTATCTAACCCTTATAAAATAAACATGGGGACCATGTTCAGGGTCATTGTCTCTCCATCAGAGGACACTGCCCCACCTAGTCCCCACTTCTCCTTAAACTGTCTGTGTCTGTATCTTTCTTAATCTCCCTTCACCCCCACCTCAGGGACCTCCTCCCTGTGCTGATCATGGCATATTTTATATATTATATATAATATGTATATATAATGTATATGTACATTATATAAAAGATATACATCATGTATATATGCATTGATATATAATATATAGCTATTATCATATATAATGTATATATGCATTAATATATGTATTAATTAATATGTTGA
>PVKM010024028.1:0-20774 GCA_004027735.1 Carollia perspicillata
GATATATATATCCCAAGGATTTTTTTTTATTCATTCTAGGGAGAGGGGAAAGAGAGAGGGGAGATAGAGAAACATTGATTGGTTGCCTCTTGTATGTGCCCCAACAAGGGACCAAACCTACAACCCAAGTATGTGCCCTGGCTGGGGATCAACCTGCAACCTTTTGGGGCATGGGATGATGTTCCACCAAACAGAGTCATCTGGCCAGGTCAGCACTGATACATTTTATTCCAAGCGAAGAACATTATTCATATTTGAAGCAGGGCATCTCCATGTCCATGAACCTCATCAGTGGGTGACTGGAGTGTTATGGAATCATTTTATAAGGAAACTATTTCTCCTTTTCCAGGACCACGTCACTTGGGTGAAAATAACTACTGCCACCTCGGGACACAATGTGACACTACATACAATCTCCAGCGAAGTCAGTGTCTGTGCCTAAGCAACTTACTCGATTGCCTTCCTGTGTCAAACGAATGTGTTTTTGGCCATGCCCACCACAAGGTGAAAGGACTATCAACAGGAAAGTCATTCACAACTGACACACAGGTATTTTTTCCTTTTATTGGACAGCTGTGTGCTTGAAAAATACTTGTAGATGAGTAGCTATTGTAAATCAAGTGCTTTTGTTCTTCTGTCTTTAATTCCTAAAAAAAGCAACACATGTTCAAGGTAAAACACTTAAACTGAACAGAGGGCAGAGAGTAACAAGTAGGTACTTTGGTTTCCTTTTTATCCCTCAAGAAATTTTATGCCTATACAATCACTTACGAAAATCCTTCAAGCACACGTACACACGCATTGTACTACCCATTTTCCTCGGTGTCTTGATCACTTGTTGGTCTACACTTGAACCTCTTGACCTGAGCACATGGAGCTCCAGCTCACTCGAGTCTCTCTGTCCTAGGAAACACCCATGCCTTCTCAGATGCTAACAGCCAATACAAGATAAAAGCACACCATAATCAAATAAGTTAGGAGAAAGCTGACTCATACAGCCAAATGGCTTTCTCTATGGTAGATGCTTATATCCCTTGAATATTCTGTGGACACAGGGGACCAAGAGTGTAAGATTTTACATGGCATCTCTCCTTTATTTCACCCTAAAACATGTTTTCAAAGATGACTTACTAACATCTGTGCAATGTGATCTGTCTTCCCGCCATATTCCCCGCCTCCCACCCTGCCCCAGTCCTTGGCTAAGTTATTTCCTACCCATCCTTCAGAGGCCAGCCAAGCTCATCTTCTTCAATGTTGTCTGATTGTGGCCATCCCCCCACCCCACCAGTGTACCTCTAGCCCAGACTGAGTTGTTCCAAGACACACTCCCACTGAATCGCAGACCTCTCCTCTGCATTCCTTCTGGTTGCAACAAACGCTCCCTGGTGTGGTGACTTTCCCTCTGCCTCCCACTGGGCTGTGAGCTCCAGGAGAGCAAGGTGGTGTCTGCCCAGTCATCACCACACCTGCTTGTGCTAACGTCTAATGCTGGCACACAAGAGGTGGTGTGTGGGAATCTATTGAATCAATATATGATGTGGTGTCCCCAGAACACAGCTCTGTACACATCCCTCCAGGTAGTACAGCAGAGGAATTCACTTCTTCTGCACACTCTGCAGCGAACTTTCTGGTGAAGGAAGAATCGTTCTTCATTGTGAGTCTTTACTCATTTGCCTTGCATGCATTTTAGTCTGGCGGGTTGGCAGGATTAAATGTGGAATGATCTCATCTCTGACAGAAATTCCCCCAATGTGTGAACAGTTGGTACCCACTGGCATTCTGATGCAGAGTTTGGCCTACATTTAAAAAAAAAAAAAACTTTCTGCTGCAACATTTATTTTGATCGGGGAAGAGATTGAGGGTGTTTACATAAAAAAAAGACTAGTTCTCATTTATAATGGATATTCACATGCTGAGAAGAAAATAGCACAATTTGACAAAAACAGAGCTTTCCGTTTGCCATACATGCAAGTGTGCATGGAAATGGCCATGAGCCAGTGAAGCGAATGCTTGGACACAACCACAGAATGGTAGATTTGGACATGGTATAAAGAGGCAGTATCTTCCAGTGATTCTGAAGTCAAAGTGCCAGGGTCTTAGGCTGACTCACCCATTTTACTAGCTGAGTCACCCTGAACAAGTCTCCAGGCCTCAGTTTTCTCATCAGCAAAATGGAAATAATAATGGCTCCTACCTCACTGACTTATAGGTAGGATTATATATGTTAGATCATGATTGTGCCTGCACAAAATAAACACCACATAACTGTTATTCAAAGGAAGAAAACTGATAGAGGGAAAGATCAGTGGACTAATGTACATGGGAATGTTTCCAAGGAAAACGTGTTGTGGAGTCTTCTGGATAGAAGACTCCATTAGCTTAGAGCAGGGGAGAGAGGAAAGAGAAGTGAAGAGGAATATCCCCTTCATGCTCCTGTCGGGACTAGTACACCAAACAGCTGAGTGCCCCCCAGGCCTTCCTAGAGCCACAAGTTCCTGAAAAAGGAAGGCCAAGAGCATTATTTGAAACCCTACAGCATTTGACTGACAAAGACACCACGATTGTCAGCAGCCATGTGGCTCAGCAGTGCAACCTGAACCCAAGGAAGCTCCGCATGTCTGCACGTGAGGAGCAAAGGGAAGGCAGGGTGAGTGTCGGGGATCAGGCTGCTGCAGCCGGTACCATTCTGCCTCAGAGACAGGGAAGCAACCCTGGCTCCATGATGTTTTCTGTTCATTGAATTTCCAGTTGCAAAACGGTTTCCGATGTGCAGGAGGAAAAAAGATTGTTCCCTAGTTCAGGGTCACACATATTCCCAGGCATAAGCCAAGCCACTGTGGGCTTTTCCCTATCATCTTTGCTATAACAACACTAACAAAAGTGACTCTTGGTGAGCATTTACCACATGCAAGCCACAGTGCTAACAGTTTAACATAGTATATGGCTTCATTCGATCCTCACAAAGTCCCATGAGATAGGTGCTATCATAATGTCTGCTTTACAGATGAGCAAGCAGCATAGCCTGAGCCTCTGTGGTGAGAAGGGTCAGCACTGAGGCAACAAGCATATGTCATGCACTTAGACCACACACCCTTGAACTAGCCCCATGGTTGACCCGGTGTATCCCAGGCAGGGAGCTGAGGGGGCCTGGGGTCAACCTCAGGACTATCTGCACACTTCCCCTGTTCTTCCAAAATCCTGGAGACTAAGCATTACCCCAGCCAGCATCTCCTCAGCAAAGCCACCCTTTTCTCATTCTTTGAGGGCTGTGACATCTCACGGCTGGCTGCATCAGTCTCGGGACAGTGGTTCTTAAACTACTTTCTCCACTACAACACAACTGACTGTCGGCCCAGGCTGCAACACTTACTGACATTTCACAAATGTTGAGACACCATTTCCTTTTACTGCCCTGGCCCCTCCTTTTAGAATCCCCCTAGCCTAGACTCAGTGCCTATCCAAAGGCAAGCCTCCGTCTTGATTTCTATTATTCTGAAAAAAAGAAAAAAAATAGGGAGAGATTTAAAAAACACAAACAAATTGAGAGACCTTGAAGGTATTATTATTTCATTAAGAATACATCTAAAACTATCTATCGTTTTCACACCATTCCAAAAGAACCTACGCACCCCAATGTTCTTAGCAGCACAATTTACAATAGCCAAGTGTTGGAAACAACCTAGGTGCCCGTCAGTAAATGAATGGATCAAAAAACTACGGTACATATATACAATGGAATTCTATGTGGCAGAAAGAAAAAAGGAGCTCCTACCCTATGCAACAGCATGGATGGAACTTGAAAGCATTATGCTAAGTGAAATAAGCCAGGCAGTAAAGGACAAATACCATATGATCTCACCTTTAACAGGAACCTAAACAACTAAACAAACAAGCAAGCAAAACATAGCCAAAAACATTGAAATAGAAAAGGGGATGACAGTATCCAGAGGGGAGAGGGGAGGGAATTTCAGGGAAAAAGGGAGGGGATTATAGGAACAAGTATAAGGGACACATGGACAAAAACTAAGGGGGGTGGAAAGGGGAGGGAGGTGGGGAGCACTGGGGGGTGATCTGGGATGGGAGTAAAAGACAGAAAACTGTACTGAAAAATAATTAAAATAAAAAATTTTAAAAAAATCTATCATTTTCAACAGCAAGCAAACAAACAAATGAAACTCAAACACACGTAGCATTGACAGCCCAATGAGCAGAAATAAACCTATTGCAATGCAGGACTCCGGCAGTAATGCAATAATGTAGGATTCAGGTAGTAATGCAGTAATGTAGGGTTCAGGCAGTAATATAATAGCTCAGAATCAAGGTAATAATGTAGCAGTATGAAATACAGTTCAACAAGTATCAGTGGAAAAACTTTCCTATGCCAGTCATTCTGCCAGGTTCCCAAGGGGATGAGAAAATCACAGCCCCTGTCTCCAAGGAAAATGAGCCCAGTGAAAAAGAAGCCACTTCACTGTGGGGACACAAATAAGGGAACAGTAACTGTTCTTGAGTAGAAGGGGAAGACCACAGGGAAAGACAAGGTACCTGTGAAGGTGAGTTCTCAAGAAAGGCCAAGTGTGGCCTGGGCAGTGGGAGAGCAGGCTGAGGCGGAGCGCATAGCCTAAGGGAAGACCTCTCGGAGTCCTGGGATCTAGCCTGAGGGGGAGGGGAGGAGATGGCTGGCCAGTGTGTCAGTTTGCAAAACATTACAACTCGCCCTACAAACGATGCTGATGGGAAGGGGGAGTCTCGGGCAGGGCCACATCAGGAACCCATGTGGGGAGCTGCAAGCTGGAAACTGGTTTGGTGTGAGGAGATTATATGTGTCAATCAAGTATCTCCATGTACCAGGCCCTGTGGTGGGTGCTACACCTTTACATCCTCTGAAGCTTAAAATAACACTTCACACCTTACAGAGGAGGTAACAGGCTCAGAGAGTGAAATGTTTTTCCTCAAGTCCACCAAGCTGGTACTCATAGAATTGATACATGTTCAGGCCTTCTACACTCCAAGGACTTGCCGATGCTTCTGGAGAAAGCCAGAGATAGAACAGATAGAGATGATAGGGACTGTACAGGTCAGTGTCAGGTGAAAGGCGACCAGAGCAACTCCAAAGTGTTTCAGAGAGGCCTAGGTGGGAGTCATACACTCCTTCCCACTTGTTGTTTAGGAAGCCACTCACTAGCATATAAAGTCATGCATTTGAGTTTTATCCCATTTTATGACGGGACCCAACTCTAGAACACAGGCTGTGGAAGCTTTGCCTTGGAATGCTTTCACAGCAGGTTGTGGAAGGTGCTGGTCCCTATGCCTGTAACACATGGGGTAGTGCTAAATCTGACACTGTGGCTAAGGCTTTCAGTACAGAGCATGGCTCTTGATAAGTAACCAGCTCATTCATTCATTCATTCATTCAACAAATGCACCTTCTGGGCTAAACATGGGGTTAAGAGGCTACATGACATCCTCCTTCCATGAACACCACTTCTGAGGAAATACAGACCCAAACCTACACATATACATGTACACCTCTATGCAGTCCGATAGTGGCATCATGTGCATGCACACACACAATGGAAGTATGAAGCAATTCCCAAAAGAATTTGAATTCAGATGCTCAGATTATGAATTTTAAAAGAGACAATTCCTCTGTGACACAAAGATGTAATTTTCAAACTACAAGAAAAGAACTATAAATGCTTTGGGATGACAACTGTGGAGTCACTTCAGTGGCAATCATCTCTGTCTCTTACAGCGCCTCTGGTGCTGCTGCACGCTCACGGGTGGGATGGGGCTGGGGAATTTCACCGGGCCCTGGTGAGGATGGGGGCTGCCAGAGGGCCGTGTGGTGGGAGGTTCTCTACTATCTTTCTCTAGAGTCAAAACAGCGTGTTCAGGACTGATCCTCTGGTCTTGGCTCCTGAGTCCAATTTATGACCATAGCACCATCACATTCGGTGAGGGTAGGGAGACACAGGTGAAAGGAAGATTCGAGACCGCTGTAAACAGTTCAGTTCAGCATTCCAGGGAGAAAGCAAAACACTTAGCGTCCCAACCTCTCTCTCTCTCTCTCTCTCTCTCTCTCTCTCTCTCTCTCTCTCACACACACACACACACACACACAGGCAAAGGGAAGAGAAACAAAAAAAAAACAAACTTAAACACAGCATTTTTAAAGGTTCCTGAGCCTTCTTACACATCAAGTGACTCTCAGAAAACATTTTAATAATTTCTGTGTAAATGAATCAAAAACATATGGATTAAATTTCTCTTAAAATATACACATGTAATTAAGGGGAAAAGTGCTTGGCAAAATTCGTTTTGCATTTTATTGAACCCAACATTTGAAAAATAGGCTGAGACATCTGACAAATCCTAACAGAGCTACCCTGCCCGTGCTGAGGGCAGCACACGGACTCTGCTCCCACACCTGGGCCGGAGCCCCCTCCCCAGACCTCTACACTTCCTGGGCCTTTCAGAAGAACCTATCAGACTGTAACAGAGTGATTCCTCGGGCTCTGACACCATGGGGACGGGTGTCCCTCTTCCTGGATCTGTTTCCATTTCCAGGGGCTGGGCCTCCACACACAGCCCAGCCTTGCAGGACTGGGAGCCCTGCTGGGGAAGTCTAGAAGATGAAGGGGTGGCCTAGGCTGTGTCCTGCAGTTCACACCTCCTCTACCCCTCTGCTGGAAAGGCCACCCTTCCCCGTGCCCTCTATTACTGGTGGAGAAGGGGGAATCAAGACTGAGAGTTATTTCGAGTGCCTTTTCTTTATATATATCAAAACATATAGAAGTAGAAAGTTATTTTTTTTTTAATTGCACTCTTCTTTCATTCACTCACCTTGCAATAAGCATTTATTCAGCACCCTACTGTGGGGCTGAGAAATCATCAGAAAACAAAACAGATAAGGTCCCTGCCCTCATGGAGCTAATGTTCTCAATGGAGGTTCCTGTTTGGGGCCCAGGCCCAAGAGCTCTCACCTTACCCAGCTGACGGGCCATGTACCAACCCCCTCCCCTGGGTTTTCTTTATACTGGCTCCCTTCTTCTGCCCTGCCTTCAGTGAGGGAGGGACCAGTGTTCCAGCATAGCCCTGTTCTTGGGAAAGCTGCCGATCACACTTTACCTGTCCCCAGTGTTTCCATGATCTTCTGACGGCTCTCACAGCCTCTCACCCACCACCTGGCCAGCCCTCCTAGGCCCATAGTTACCTTCCTGACTCCCATAGAGGAGTGGCTGCTCCTGCTGCTGCAGCTGGGGACCAGCCCACCCAGCCCGCTCCACACCCTCCCAGATGCCACACTTCCTCACCCTCAGAGTCCCTGCCCCACACTCTCCTACTCTGACACCTGCTCATGGTTTAGTCCTTCTGTGGAACACATTTTACTACCAACTACTCCGTGCCTGACTAACTTCTTTCTATCTCCTCTCAGGGAGGCCTTTCTTTAAGGACCACCTCGGGCCCCTGTTCATGCCCCTTGGCACCACACTCTGCCATCTGCAACTCCTGTCACATGGATCATAACTTGTTTAGCACCTGTCTTCTCCCACTACTCAGGGAGCAGGGCCCATGTCTGTCTTAGCCATGACATATCTCTAGAGCATGGCACAGTCAACATTCGATGAATGAGTGAAGGAAGGACAAATGAATGAAAGGTTGAGGTAATATTTTACTGAGACAATTTTTTGTTTGTTTTCTTTGCTATTTCCCCTTTTCTATCATATGCAGATACTCAGAGGCTTTGAGGTTCTTGCTTCCAAGATGTTTGCAGGATTGACATGCATGAACTACATAAGTCAGAAACTTTCCCCAGCTAGTATGGAATCTCAACTCAATGAAGTTATTGGGCTGGGCATCATGGTGTGAAAAGGAGAGAGGCCCAGAGGGCAGCAAGAGAGACAAGACTCAGGAGATGGGTCTGGGGTCTCACTAGAGTGGGCCCTTGTTTCCACTCCCTAGCAGTGCCCAGGAAAGTTAAAGCTTCTGAAAGAAGGCTGACAGTGCACCCAGAACACTGGAACCCAAGGCCTAGAGGTCTCAGCCTATGCAAAAATTTCCATACCCCAAGGGTATCTGAAAGTAACTGAGTCCAAGACACCAGAGGATCTTGGTGGGCTAGGTTCCTATTCTCTGGGAGCTCATGCCCAGAGACCCAGCACAGTAAGTTAGACTTGTCATCAGAAAATTGAGGTTCACCTAGGCACAGACATTCCTACCTGGGTGACCTGGAATAAGTCATTTAGCCTCCCTGGCCTTTACTTTCTATGTCTGAAAAAAGGGAGATGAGATCACTGCCTGACCTCCCTCATGGGGCTGCAGAGAGAATAAAAGGAGGGCAAAGTTGTAAAATGACACAAAAGATTAAACCAATTAACTTTTCAAATTTGCATTTTCCTCTATCCTGCCTAAAACTGCTGTTAAGAAAGCTACCATCAGCCTCTTTATTGCTTGGGCCTAAAACATTCACATGCTACAGGCTTCTTTTCCTCCCCCTCACCATCCAGGCAAATTAATAGACTCTTTTCTATTTAATGGTATCCATGGGCACATTTTTAAGCTATCACTTTTTTATTCCACTTTTGCCAACCATCTTTCCTCCATCTCTGCACCATCATGGTTACTGCACAGTGATGAGGAGAAGGAAGGTGGGAGCAAAGTGGGACAAGGAAAAGGGGGGAAAACCCTCAGATTAGTAGCCAAAAAGTCCAAAACAACAGAGAACCACAGCACTGCCAATTTGTGTTCTCCAGCAACTGCGTGAGAAGATACAAGCAGAGGGTAATAGTCTAAGCCCTGGAGTACCTGCAGTTCTTGGGTTTCAGGTACGTTAAAGTAAAAATACATGGGAGGCAAATTACTGCTTTTTCCTTTATGGATGCCCTCGAGAAAAGAGGCTCACAGACCAACAGCCCAGGCACTGCGGTGGCATGTGGTCTTGAGAGAGACACATTTAATGGAAATGTTGCGTTCTAATCCTGCTTCTCCTCACTGGAGAACCTGCCCCCTGTTGTTACTCCTTCAGGGTTCAGGTTCTTCTATAACTGCCTGTAAGACTCAAAAGAAAAAAAAATGTGGTCATCACAACAGCAGAATATATATGTGTTTGTTGAGACCCAGGCTCTCTGAGAGGCTACGTGCCTTACCTGTGCTATGGAACTGCAACTCTGTGACATGGGTCTTATTTCTCTCCAACAGGTGACAAGAACCAATGCCAGCAGGCTGCCACCACACCCCAACCCACACGAGCATTATTCTCACAATGCTTATAGTAATCCCATGAGGTCAGTAGTGTTATTGTCTCCATTCACAGCTAAGGATGTTGAGGATTGAAGGGGAAGAGAAACTTATCCAAGCTCATATGCACCAAGCATGCTTCTCAATGTTTCATCCTCACCAAGGACCCCTAAGGCAGGTCCCTGGGATTATCATCTCCAATTTATGGATAAGAAAAATGAGGTTCAGACATTTTATGCAGTCACAGATGTGCTGGTGGGGAGAGGCACGAGGATGAGGCCCTCACCAGTCTGGCTCTGGACGTGGCTCTGGTCCCTGGCCATTCCCCACCCTTTTCTAAGCCGTACCATCTAGCTTTCTTGGAGAGTCTGCAAGCAATCCAAAGTCCTTTCAAAATATTTATTTTCCATTTAAATCAGCTGGGGTATGTTTCTGCTGCTCACAAGCACCGTGAAAACACTACAGCCTGGTTGACTTCTGATAGGCCAGGAAGCACATACATTGGTGTCCACCCCCTCATCCCACATCTGTGGAAGACCAGTCATGTAAAGAGAATGGTGCTGGGGGCAAAGGGATTAGTAGGGTCCCTGCCCTGGGAGAGCTCCAAGTAGAGAAAGACAAAAGAATATATACAATGCACTTCTGAGGCAAAGCAATGCTAGAACAAAGCAATAAAGCACAGTCACTCACATAACAAAAGACCAAGGGAATAAAAAGGTTATATTGGCCCTGGCTGGTGTGGCTCAGTGGATTGAGCACCAGACTGCGAAGCTGAGGGTCGCTGGTTCAATTCCCAGTGAAGGCACATGTCTGGGTTGCAGGCCAGGTTCCTCAGTGTAGGAAGCGCAACAGGCAACCACACATTGATGCTTCTCTCCCTCTCTTTCTCCCTCCCTTCCCCTCTGTCTAAAAATAAAGAAATAAAATCTTCAAAAAAGAAAGGTTATATTGAGCTGGTTTTTAAAAACAAGTATTTGTATAAGCAGGAAAGGGGGAAGCAAGGATAACAGGAATGGAGAGAAGTGAGACGTAATGGAGGAAAGAGAAAGGTATACTCAATGAACAGCATGGGGGCTCACCTGTGCGTACAGAGACAAGGGTGAATGAATGGGGCAGGTTTTGAATACAGCAGTGTTCTTTCATACACACACATGTACACACACAGACACACACATATGCAGCACGTGTAGGCATATGTGTGTATATGTGCATACATATGAGTGAATATACATTTTATACCAGTTCATCCTAGAAAGTACTTAAAAAGGAGTTAGGCTTTACCTGAATCTACTGTCAGACCATCAACAGTTCTCACAAAAGCCACATGATTTACTCCAAAAGCATCAGTAGCTAGTATTCAGAGAAGACCCACAGAGCATCCCCTCCTCAAATATTTGTTGAAGAGGTTTCATCAAGAAGCTGCTACATGAGGATTCTAAGGCACATTTCCAAAATCTCTAGGAATAGGTCCCTTTGAATTCTTATGGGCAGTAGGACAGCTTGCCCACACGTCACCAATCCTGAACCTGAAGTCTCTTGAGGAGCAGGGTACCTCGGGCACAGAGGTAAGTGCTGACCTGGCTGGACAACCTGGTTGCAAGTCCCAGCCAAGAAGGATTTTCAGCAGACTGCAGAAAGCAGGTAGGTCTTCCCAGCCACTTTCATCTGTGACTAGAAGTTATGCCCAAGAGCACAGCTCACAGCAGCTCCTAAGCAAGTGTCAAACCACTCTGCCATGTACCCATGGGGATCCAAGTGACCAGAAGGACATGACCCTGGATTGGTTCCCTTTATCGCGAGTAAGATTTCTAACCCACGAACATCACAGCCAGTGACCAAGCTTTGAGCATGTGTTTTTAGTACATGCCATTGATAACTAGATCTGAGCTGGAGGGATCCTCTAAACATAAAATACATTTCTGCAGCTTGAAAAGAAAAAAGACTGTTTGGAGCTGGTTTGAATTAGGTAGAATGGAGACAGGAATTTTCCTGGAGCCCCTTCCCCTGGGAGCTACTCACTGCCTCACAGAGACTAGACAAGATATAGAGACTGACTGACCCCATGGCCTGGTTTGGGGACCACTGAGTCTGGGTATGAGCGGCAGGCACCCCATAAGGGCTGCTGAGAATGACTTTAAATATCATTACCTATCTCCACGGCTCAAGTGATCTGACTTTCTTTTAGGATTCTGCCTCATGAGCCTCACAGCCACAAATCTGCAGCCTGTGTGATCAATGACAGTGCTGGTCGCTTATGTGTTGCTGCCATCAAAAAATACAATTATGCCTTTAAAGCTCAAGGTGTAATTAAATCTCTCTATAATGGCTCGAGCAACCTTGAAGCAGCTATCATATTTTAAAAGATCATTCTGAATTGTTTTATATCTGAAATTGCTCTGTAAAATCCTGTTAATTTTTCATCTTCAGTTGAGTGTATATTTAAGGCTGAGAGGATGGCTTTCTTCCAGCCACAGTGCTCACAAGGGGGTTTCCTTCATCCCCTGACAAGACCACCCTGGAGGACAAAAAGCCACCTTACTGAGCTGAGCTCAGCCCTCTAAAGCTCAGGTTCTCAGGAATCTGCCTTCGAAGGAAGAGCCCAAGGTGAAGATTAGGTCACAGGATATAGCCTAGTCCAGAGCCCAGTAGGGGCAGTTCAGACTGACATCACTTTCTCCACAAGGGAGAAAGAAAAAGACAAATGCGTGGCTGCAGTATGAGCGGGTGACCAGGTACCCTTCTTGGCACTCCTACAACCCCTGGCTTTCCATAAAGGTGACCAGGACTAATGGTACCTATTTATTCCCTAAGTAAAGCGTGAACCCCTCAGGGGTGGGACTGTGTCTGGTCCACCAGGAGGTCCCCCAAAACCATCAGAACAATTCATGAATGAGGTACTGCCTCCAGTGAGTATTAAGGACGGCTAAGAGGTAAACAAGGAAAGGAAGATATTAGGTGTCAACCCCCAAAGAACAGGCAGGAAAAGAATATTTCAGAGACAGTATGAGTTTCTTTAATCACAGACCAACCTCTTTAAACAGTGACCTAGAAAAATTTAGAAATGCAATTTATATTCATGTTGTATCCCAATAATAACAATGACAGCTAAGATGACTGAGCACTTCTGTGAATAACTGTTGTGCTCAGGCCACACACATATGACTTTATATCCTCACAATAACCCTCTGAAGGAGGCAGTGCCCTTATTCCCTAGGAAGGCTGAGGCTCAGGGGGCAAAGTGACTTGCCTAGGACCCAGGAAGGGAAAGAGCAGGCTTCAAAGCCAGAGCCCTTCTCCTGACCACTGCACTCTTTCTCGTACATGGTATGGGATCTGGGTGGGTGATGGAAGCTGGCCCCTGATATTTTTGAAACCTTGATGGTATACAATAGGGCAGAACTTTACTTGGAAGAGAAGATGCCACTGCTTCCTCATTTGTTTGCTAGGGGGATGGCTCTTTGTTTGGGATCCTCCCAGTTGTGACAATGCAGAGGAAAATCCTACTTAGTGATGATGACGATGACAAGGCTAACATCGTTAATTTAAACTCTTTACTTGCATCCGAGTTTTGTCCTCACAGCCACCCCATGATGTAGACACAATTAGTATACACACCCTATGGATGAGGAAACTGAGGTCTCAAGAGAGAAGGTGGTGCACCCAAGGTCACAGCCATAAGAGGTAAAATCCCGGGTCTAAAAAGAGTCTATCTGATGCCAGAGCCCATTCTGTGGCCAGTATAATCCCAACTCAAATGGGCATATGAGAATTTTGGGAAAATAACCCTAGAATCTGTGTGAAAACTGAATCTGAGGGTCGTAAGTCTGAAAACAAGGAGCCCCGTCAACGTCCCTGCTGCTTTGTACTCTAAGAAAGACCACAACTGATTCTAACACAACCACAGCAGTTCCTGAACATTTTAATACAAAGAAGAGAGGAAGAAGAAAGACTACACCAAGGGGCAGTAAATGACCTCCCACAGGTCAAATCCAGCCATCTGCTTTTGTAAATAAAAAGTTTCATTGGAACACAGCCATATCCGCTGACTTACATATTGTCTACGGCTGCTTTTGTGCCATAGACACAAAACAGCAGAGCTGGGTGGTTGCAAGACTGGTTGTATGGCCCATAAGCCCTGAGATATTTACTGCCTGGCCCTTTATAGAAAAAAAGCTGGCCGACCTCTGGACTACATGTCAGAGAGCTTCATGCAAACAGCCTGGGGAAACAGCAAGCCAGAGTGTCCGGGCAGAATGGGCACACACTCCACCTACCCAGCTCGTGTCGACATACCCTGATTATAACTGTATATTTCAAAATAATGCAATATCCCAAACCAGCCTTCCCTTACCCCCACATGCCCTCCTCTGAACAAAACAGGAGAGTGAGTCTTACCTTTGTTGTACATGTTTGTTGGTACCTGGACGTCACTCAGACTGATGTTCACAGGCAAATTATTGAAATGGTCATTTGGGGCTAAGATGAATTCCTTCCCCAGCTCCAAAAAATTCCCGTCTTTATCCCTTTCATTTATCAGCACAGCATTGAAGTATTCATACTGAAAGAGAAAATCAAAAAACTTTACTTGTGGCTTAGGGCAGAGGGCTAGGACCCCAGACAGACCTGGGTTTAGACTGCAAGCCATCCCTACACTAATGGATCCTGCTCTGGTCGCAGAATCCCTTTTAGTCTTTTGTATCATCTGTGGCATCTTTCACAGAGGTGTGAAAGTGCTATACAAATGTATCCCAATGTCATTAAGTATTCTTGGAAGACATAAGTTGAAGAAGCTGCACAGTACTTCTTTTTGTATATATAGAGTAAACCGCCCTAAAACCATTTTAACTTTTAAAATGTTAAAGACAGACCCTGTCCTTATGCAGCCTACATTTAAGTTGAAGGAGACTGGAAAGCATAAAAAAGTAAACATGTAATATGTCAGTCATACTTGCCAAGGAAAGATAATAAAGCAGGGGAAGGGGAAGGTAGCAGGAGCAAGGCTATGTTTTCAGGTATAAGGCTCAAAGAAGGTCTCACCACTCCAGTGACATGTTCAAACTGAAGGAAGGAAGTGAGTTGTGTGGGCAACATCACAGACGGAAGGGACAAGGGCAAAGGCACACAAGAAGGGAGTGAGCTAGCATGGTTTGCCAATGGCTGTATCCTTATTATCATCATATCATCATCATCATCATCACATAACATATACAAAATGCTTACCTTGTTCCAGAAATTACTCTAAGTGCTTTTCATGTGTTAACTCTCCTTTCATGTGTTGATTTTCCTAATAACTCAGTGAAAATGATTTTATGAGTATTCCCACTTCACAGATAAGGAGACCAAGGTAGTTAACAGAGACTTTAGGTACCCTGTCAAAGATTATTGCAGCTGATAAGCAGAGCCAGAAGTCCAACACAGGCAGTCTATTTCTGCAATATGTGTTCTTATCTACTGTATTTTATTGTAAGATGGCAGATGGCAGGTGTGGCTAGAATGATCAGATTGGGAATTTAAAAGAACTGTGATTAATATGTCAATGGCACTAATGGAAAAAGTAGAGAACAGGTAAGGATAAATGAATAATGTAAGCAAAAAGATGGATATTCTAACAAAAAATCAAAAGGACATGCTAGGAACCAAAAACACTGTAAAAGAAATAAAGAATACCTTGGCTGGCTCATGAGCCAACTGAACACAGCTGAGGATATAATCAATGAAACTAAAAATAGGCCAATAGGAACTTCCCAAGTGCAAAGAATAAAAAGTGGGGAAAAAAAGAAACAGAACATTCAAGAACTGTGGGACAATTACAAAAGATGTAACATGTGTAATGGGAATACCGTAAGGGAATACCATGTTACAAAAGGTATAATGTGTGGTAGGAAAACAGAAGAAATATTTGGCATAATAATGGCTGAAATTTTTCCAGAATTATGATGGACACCAAATCACAGATCCAAGAAACTTAGAAAGCACTAAGCGCATGACTATAAAAATATCTACACCTAAGGATACCATTTTCAAACAGCAAAAATTTTGTCACTTTCAAGACAAAAAGAAAATCTTGAAAGAGGCCAAGGGGCAGGTGTGGGGTAAACCTCACCTACAGAGAAACAAGATAAGGATGTCACCAAACTTATCTTCAGAAACCATGCAAGCAAGAAGATAGTGCAGTAAAATACTTAAAGTATTCAAAGAAAAAGCCCACCAACCTAAATTATCCTTCAAAAGAAGAAATAAAAAGTTTTCAGACAAACAAAAATTAAATGAATCTCTTATAGACCTGGCTTCTAGATGAAAACATAAGCAGTAAAATTTGAGATATCCCATGTAGCAATATTCTTGCTGATACATCTCTTAAGGTAAAGGAAATAAAGGAAAAAAATAAACAAATGGGATGACATCAAATTAAAAAGCTTCTGCACAGCTAAAGAAACCATCATCAAAATGAAAAGGGAACTGACCACTCACCATATGGGAGAACATATTTATATCAGACAGGGTTAAGTCTCCAAAATATATAAAGAACTCATATGACTCAACACCAGGAAGGCAAACAATCTAATTTAAAAAATGGGCCAAGGACCTGAATAGATGCTTATCCAAAGAGTACATACACATGGCCAATAGACATATGAAAAGCTTAATATCACTAGCCATCAGAGAAATATAAATTAAAACCACAATGAGATATCACCTCACACCTGTCAGAATGGCCATCATTAATAAATTAACAAACAACAAGTGCTGGCAAAAATGTGGAGAAAAGGGGACCCTAGTGCATTGTTGGTGGGAACGCAGACTGGTCTAGCCACTGTGGAAAATAGCATGCAATTGCCTCAAAACATTAAACATGGAACAGCCTTTTGATCCAGTTATTCCATTGCTGGGAATATATTCTAAGAATCCCAAATCAACCCTAGGTTCATAACAGTGCAATTTACAACAGCCAAGTGCTGGAAACAGCCTAAGTGCTCATCAGTAAATGAGTGGATCAAAAAACTGTGGTACATTTACACAATGGAATACTATGCAGCAGAAGGAAAGAATGCTTTCCTTTTAGAATAGCATGGATGGAACTGGAGAATATTATACTAAGTGAAATAAGTCAGTTGGTGAAAGACAAATACCATATGATCTCACCTATAAGGGGAGTCCAATGAACAAAATAAGCTAATGAGCAATATAGAACCAGAGGCATGGAAACATGGAACAGTCTAACAGCAGCCAGAGGGGAGGGCAGAAGACAGATAATGGTGGAATGAAGGGGAAGGGAGTCAAAGAAAATGTATGAATGACCCCTGGACATGGACAATGGTGTGTGGATTGACTGTGGGAGTGGGGGGTTGGACAGAGGAGGGCAAAGGGGGAAAAGTTGGGACAGTTGTAATAGAATAATAATAAGAATTTGAAAAACTTTTTTCAAAAGAAGGAAAATAAAATAGGTCAGAAACTCTGATCTACATAAAGAAGAGTGTTATAGCATGAATAAATAAAAGTAAAACAAAACATTTCATTTTCTTATTTTTTTAGTTCTTAACTTACCTGACAAATAGCATTTTGATCAAAATAATGTCAATAGATTATTGGATGATTATAATTTATGGAAAAACGTGCAATTAACAGCAGTGTTATAAGAGACAAGAGGGAAGAATTGGGACTACTCTGTTATAAGGTTCCTGTGCTACCCATGAAGTGGTACAGATTATTTGAAAGTAGACTTGAATTAGTTGTAAACGGTACTGCAAACTAAAAGGCAACCATAAGGCAACTTAAAAAGGAGATATTTACATGCTAAGAAAGGAGAGAAAATTAAGTCATATAATATGCTCAATTAAAACCAGAGAAGGCAGAAAAAGAGTAGAAGACCAAAAATGAAAGGAAGGAAGAAAGAAAGGAAATGAATAAAAACAGTTATAAATATAGTACATATTAAGCCAACTATATCAATAATCACTTTAAAAGTGACTGGTCTAAATACACTAATTAAAAGACAGAGACTGTCAGAGAGAGACAAGGAAAACAAGACCAAACTATATATTATCTACATGAAACCTACTTTAAATACAGAGGACAGAGAGATTAAAAGTAGAGGAACAGAGAAAGATAAACCATTCTAACATCAGTAAAAATAAAGCCAGAATAACTATATTAATTTTAGACAAAGCATTTTTGAGAGCAAGGCAAATTATCAGGGAAGAGAATGGACATTATATAATGATAAAGGGGTCAATTCTCCAAGAAGACATAACAATCCTTAACATGTACGCACCTAACAACAAAGTGTTAAAACATGTGAAGTAGAAACTGAAAGAACTATAAGGAGAAACAGATGAAGCCACTCCTACAGCTGAATATGCAACACCCCTCTATCATTAACTGACAAACACACCAGGCAGAAAATGGGTAAGTATATAGTTAACTGAACAGCTCCATCAATTAAATCTAATTGACATTTATAGAATACTTCATCCAACAACAGCAGAATACACTTTTCCAGCTCACATGAAATAATCATGATATACCACATTTGGGGCCATAAAACACCCCTTAACAAATTAAAAACAAATCATATAAATTATGCTCTTAGACTACAATAGAATTAAATTTAGAAATAACACAAAAATAGCTACACAAAAATCCCAAAATATTTCGAGATTAAACAACATAGTTCTAAATAATACATGGGTCAAAAAAAAAGTCTCAAGAGAAATTTTAAACTAAAGGAAAATAAAAAGGAAATTTATCAAAATTTCGGAGATATAGCAGAAGCAGTGCTTACAGGGAAACTGATAAAATGTAATGCATGCATTAGAAAAAAAGAATCTAAAATTAACCATCTGAGATCCAACTTTAGGAGATAGAAAAAGAAGAGCAAACTAAATCCAAAGTAAGTGGGAGAAAAGCAATAATTTTTTTAATTTGCAGAGCAGAAATCAATAAAATTGAAAACAGAAATGTCAATAGAGAAAATCAATTAAATCAATAAAGTCAGTTCTTTGAAAAACAATTCATTACAGTGAAAAGATATAAAGCAAAATCAGCAAAGAGACACAAGAGAGTGAAGTGCACAGGACTTCAGACACAAGCTTCCAAAAGTTCTCTCCCGATGCAGTCACACAGATGCACCAATTCTTCCAGCAATCAGCTATGACAACACACTTGAAACGTTGCCTACCAGGGGCACTCAATAAAGACTCAGTGCTAAGAATATTCGTGGGGTGGTGGTCATGTAGCAACACTATTTATCAACTTAAGCTAATTAAATTTATAGAACTGCATACCTAACAACTACAGAGAACACAATATTTTCAAAATAATAAACCAAGCTATCAATCAAGTCTCAATAAATTTAAAATGACTAAAATCCACATAGTATGGTATTCTATAACAATAGGCTAATTTTAGAAATTAATATATGATAATGATATAAAAATATCAATGATATCCAAGAAAAGATGATATCTATTAAAAAAAACTATAGATTTAAAAATTAAACAACACAGTACCCAATAATATATGTGTCAAGGAAGAAAATGACATGGAATATTGGAAAATATTTTTAAATGAGCGATAATGAAAAAATACCAACATGTATGAGACATAGCTAAAACAGAGTTTACAAAGAAAATTAAAAATTTAAATGCTTATAGAAAAGCAAATTTTAAGACAGTCTAAAATACAATGTTAAGAAAACTAAAAAACCTCAATGTTAAAAGAGAAAATAAAATAATAGAGATAAACCAGAAACCAATAAAACAGAAATTAAATAACAAGAGAAAGAATCAATAATGTTAAAATTGGTTCTTTAAAATAGTTAGTACAATTATAAAACCCTAACTAGATGGATGAATAAAAAAGCAAAGAAAGCACAGGATACTACTAGTATCAGAAATGAAAGAAAAAACAGTATTCTATACCCTACAGATAATGAAAAGATAAGGGACTATTACAAACAACTTTACATCACTATTTCATAACTTCAGTTAAATGTCAAATTCCTTGAAAAATAGAAATTACTAAAACTGACACAAGATGATTGGCCCTATATATACAAAAGAAATTTAGTTTACAATTAATCATCATGCTAAAACAAATAACTTTAGGTTCAGTGTCCTTAAATGATGATGAATTACATATGTGTGTGTGTATAACAAACTATCTTGTAAAATTAGAAGACAGAAGAACTCTCAACTATTTAATGAAGGCAGCATAACCCTGATGCCAAAACCAAACAATATTTTTAAAGTACATAGTAATATCCCTCATTAATCTAGATGTAAAAAACTTAACAAAACATTGAATCAAATTTACCTCTAGTGAGAAGGTTAATTCCACATGATCAAGTTGTATTTATCCCAGGAATTCAAGATCGGTTTCATACTTGAAAAATCATCAACACAGTTCACCACATTAACAGAATATTGAAAAAAATCAGATGACTAAATAAAGGAAGAAAATCACTTGGAAGAATTAAGAACTTCTGGCCAAGATGGAGGCAAAGAGAGATATGCTTTGCTTCCTCACACAACCAAAGAAAGATAACAGCAAATTTACAAACAAAATACAACCAGAACTGCCAGAAAATTGAACTGTATAGAAGTCCAACAACCAAGGAGTTAAAGAAGAAACATTATCCAGACTGGTAGGAGTGACAGAGACAGGCAGCCAGTAGGAGAGGACATGAGACAAGGCAGTGTCTAGAGGACTAGTGGCCAAACATTTGTGCATTTGTGTGTGGATGAGCCAGGAGGAACAACCAGGGAGCAAGACAGACTGTGCAACCCAAGGTTCCAGCACAGGGAAATAAAGCCTTAAAACCTCTGTCTGTAAAAATCTGTGGAGCTATGGTGGTAGGAGAAACTCCCAGCATCACAGGAGAGTTTGTTGGAGAGACCAAAAGGGTCCTACACACACACAAACCCACCCACCTGGAATCAGCACCAGAAGAGCCCAATTTGCCTGTAGGTAGTGGAGAAAACGACTGAACGCTGGCCAAGAGCCAAGCAAGCGGCATTGTTCATTGTAGGACCCCTCTCCCACATACAGGAAATGTATGTGAGGATGAGTTGCCCCACCCTGGTGAATGCCTAAGGCTCTGCCCTTTACAATGTAACAGGTGGGCCGAGACAAAGTAATATGGCCCAAATGAAAGAAAACATCAAAACTCCAGAAAACAACTAAGTGACAAAGAGATAGCCAATCTATCAGATGCACAGTTCAAAACACTGGTAATCAGGATGCTCAGAGAAGTGGTTGAGTATGATTGCAAACTAGAGGAAAAAGTGAAGGTATGCAAATTGAAATAAAGAAAAATATAAAGGGAACCAACAGTGAAGGGAAGGAAACTGGGACTTAATTCAATGATTTGGACCAGAAGGAATAAATAAACATTCAACCAGAACAGAATGAAAAAACAAGAATTTTCTAAAAAATGAGGAGAGGCTTAGGAACCTCTGGGAAAACTTCACATCACATCACAGAAATGGAGATCATTTGAAGGGTTATCAGCAGGAGGGGGTGGGGGGAGAATG
>PVKM010024029.1:0-20779 GCA_004027735.1 Carollia perspicillata
AAAACCACCTGAGCTGGGTGCGGGGAGAGGTTGCAAGGACCTCGCGCTGGGGCAGCTGTGAGCACATCAGGAGTCAGGCGCTAGAAAAGCCGCCTGAGGGAAGTGTGTGCACCAGGGGGCTGGGCGTGGCGAAGCCCAGCCTGCCGCTGTGCCGGACGCTGGAGAAAACATCTGCAGGTGATGCCCATGCTCAGGAGCTGGGGGAGCGAAGACTTCTGAACAGGGAAGCTAACCCTTTCCTCCTACGATGTTTCTCCAGTGCCCTCCACTGACAAAGCTCACCGTGCCTGCCAGCAAAGGGGAAATATTTAATGGGCCCAGAATCCATTTCTGAAGAGCAGGCAGAAAGGTTGAATCCGGGGCTGAGAGCAACCAGGGTGTCCACCTCATGGCCTGTGGGCCACGTGCAGCCCAGGCAGGCTCTGAATACGGCTCCACACAAAATCATAAATTTACTTCAAATCTTTTTTTTGCTCATCAGTTTTTGTTAGTGTTTGTGTATTTATTGTATGTCCCAGAGACGCCAACAGATGGACACCAATGACTGGCCCAGCACAAATTTGGAGTCATCATAACCCTTGAAGTAGAAAATTTGAATACACTGGGTGTCTTTACAAAGTGGGATGATTCTTATACTATGAGTCGTTCTTTGTTCTCTGTTATATATTCATGAGGTGACTACACAGAGGACCAGTATGAATTGTAGTTGTGTAGGCAGCACAACCCCCTGATCTACCGAAGTCTACATCATCCTCCTGCATCATTTCTACCATGTTCCCATCACAGATGTGGAAGAAATAGAGCATTATCAACTCTTCCTTTTAAAATTACATATTGCAAAGTTAAATGCACTGAATTAAATGACCAGGACTCAAACCAAGTGTTGTTTCCCTTTCATAAAATTGCTGTAAAACGAATGTTCTTTATTTCTTTTCTGTTAGCTTAATTAGATGGTGTGTTAGTTCACTAGGGGTGCCATAACAAAGTACCACCGATTCATATTCTCATAATTCTGGAGGCTAGAAGTCAAGATGAAGGTGTTGGCAGGACTGGTTTCTCCTGAAGCCTTTCTCCTTGGCTTGTGCGTGACGGTCAGCTCCCCATGTCTCCACATGATCTTCCTCCTCTCTGTGCATTTCTGAGCAAAAATTTCCTTTTTTTACAAGAACACCAGTCACATTGGGTCAGGGCCCGCCCTAATGTTCTCAGTTTAATTTGATTACCTCTGCCAGCACAGTTGGTTACGTTCTGAAGTATGGGGGTTAGGGTTTCAGGATCTGAATTTTAGTTGAAACACAATTCAGTCCATAACAGGTGGTTCACTGTGGAGTAGTTAACTTCAGATTCCAGATCAGCTAGTGTCATACTGGGCAATTTACCTGTGCACCTTGAACCTCATTTTCTGCATCACTTTGCTAGGCTGTTGTGAGAAATCAATAAACTAATATGGGCGAAGCATTTAGTTTCTGGAGTAGACTAAGAGCAATAGATGTTAGCTGTTAGTAATGATGATATTATTTTATCATCATTTATATAATTTTTGATACCTAATGGCTGCTTCCCAGATGACAGATACCTTTGCTTATCAGATGGCAGGGAGGGCACACAATCAATAATTAGCAAGTTAAATGTGTGCTTTCCTCAGGACCTTTGTACTTACTGTTCTTCATGCCTGGACCTCTTCATGGCTGGGTTCTCTCAGGCTCTGCCCAGACGGCACCCACTCGGAGAGCCTTGCTTGGCCACTCTGTATAAAGTAAATGCTCACTCTTGCACTGTCTCTCCCATTGCTTTGTTCATAGTCCTGAGCAAAATCTGAAATTATCTTTTATTTTCCAACATGTTCTCTGTCTCCTCTACCATAATGTAAAACTATCTTACTCATTTTTACATCTCAAGTTCCGTGTTCTGTTACTACATCTCAAGTTTTATTCATGTTTAAATGAATAACATGCAAAGAAGCTGCAACATGGTATGTTGAAGCAAGTACAGGGTGAATAAAAATATACAGCCATGTACTCGAGAACAAAAATGAAAGATGTCAAAAGGAGAAAGTGATATGTTAAACACTTTTTGGAATACTTACAATTTTATAATTCAATTATACAGTATTAATTATTTATGTCACAAGAAAACCTTTTTGTTCCCTCCCAGGACACTGGCCAAGTTATTACAATAATAAGTTGATGTCTTAAAATGTTAACTTTTAAATCTATGAGTAGAGAACTAGAGCTTTTTCAACAATCATTATAATCCCCTGAAAATGGTATGAAAACGTGAGCACTTAATGAGCTCTCTTCTTTCCTGCCAACCCACTCCAGCGCGTCTGATCTGATCTTAGGGTTACCACAGGCTTCAAAGGGGGTTGGGGTCAACTCTGCAGGACCCCGAGGAAGGAGAAGAAAGGACCCAGCACACACAAAGGCCATCCAGTCTGAATGCACATTTCTTTGACTGAGTCCACAATGCACGAGTATTGGGACAATGATTGGTTGTGGCTCAGGATTGTTATGTTGGCCCAAGTGGTCAGGCAGGCCATTTAAATGCTCCAATTTCTTTTGCTAGCACTAACCGTGTGTGTAGTTATGAAAAAGTCAAATATGTTTTGTGTATGCAAAAATGAGCACCTGCCTACCTTTTGTGTATGAAAATTTCAAAAAACTCTAGCTAAATTATCAGACAATTTGGGTTAGAAAATATTAAATGTATGCAAA
Source organism: Carollia perspicillata (assembly GCA_004027735.1). Lineage (NCBI taxonomy): Eukaryota > Metazoa > Chordata > Mammalia > Chiroptera > Phyllostomidae > Carollia > Carollia perspicillata. The sequence continues at coordinate 2,715 of PVKM010024029.1, forward strand.
TTTGTCTATTGTGAGCCTCTTGTGTATTGCAGCTTTATTGTCGCTGTTTTAATCACACTGATGGAAATTTCAGACTGTCCAAATTGGAGACTGCATTTTGCTGTACTTTTGAAATAGAAACAGATCATCTGAGTCTGTTCATAGAGCCAATGAACACTCTGACACTTAAAAATTGACTTTAAACTGAAGAAACAAGAGTTCTCTGCAATCAGCGGGCCAGTCCCGGTGCCACGCAATCGGCCTTCTCGAAGAGACCAGTGTGGGGCGGGGCCAGAACAGGCCTCCGGCATCAGTGCGCAGCTAACAGACCTGCTACTTTTCCCCTTAAACAATGGTTTACTTAGAGTTTCACCATTTCAAAAGTGAAATACTGAAATTAACACTAAAACTACATGGTGTGGATTGAGATAACAGTTGAGTCAACTATGTTCAGTTTATCTCACATTATGACTTCAGTTTTTCAACATCTCAGTTTTGCTGTCCTTTAAAAGATGTTCAAAGGAACGACTTTAGAAGCATGTTAAGGGGACTTTCCTTGAGTGGGTTGGACTCAGGTGATTACTGCAGTCGTGATTCTGGTGTCTAGAGAGATGAGTTCAATTTATTAGTCCCTGAATAGTCAGCTGGGCAAAAACGTGGCCTTTCCTGCTGGTTACTCAGAGAGTGGAGAGTACCAATGTGGGGAGGGGCGCAGCCAAGCTGAAATGAGACCATTTGCTGTGCCTGCCTGACGGAATGCTATATGTCAGGTGCCTTATGTACACAAGCGTTTCCACTGTTATGCAATACGTATGTTCCTGAAAAACTTCATGTGCTCCAAAATCGTGCGCTGAGAGGAGGAGTCCGGCCCACTGGCCCACTGACCCACTGGCTGGGTCAGATCATTCAAACAGATGCAACTTTGTAACCAGAGCATCAAGAACATAATAATCAAGAAAATTACCAACACAGTTTAAAGACATTCTAAATTCTGATTTACTAAATGCCTCAGTAAACATAAGACTTTATCTTTTTTTTTTTTTAAGTGAAGGGTGCTGGATGGCAGAGTATGTGAGGAAGAGCAAAGGCTGCTACGCCACAGAGATAAGGACAAAATACACAAAGGCGGAGGAAGAGCCAGGCCCAGAGCACCGACCTGAAGTTCAGACTAAACGGAGCCAAGAGGAAGAGCGAGCAGAGGACGCAGAGGACAGGCCTCACGAGGACTCCGTTCCTTGGTGGTTTGCTGCATTCAGCTCCTGTTTCTTGGTGACAGAAACCATTAATGTGAGGGATGGTTAATTTTATGAGTCCACTTGACTGGGCTAAAGAATGCTCAGCTATCTGGTAAAACATTAGTTCTGGGTGTGTTTGTGAGGGTGTTTCCAGAAGAGTACTATTGCACAGCGATTTGATTAGGCAGGCAAGTTCACTAGGAAAAAATGATTCAGAAGGCCCAAGGGTATTAATTGTGGCTCTCTCTCATGGGCAGGCTAACTCCAAACAAGTCAACTGCTTTACAGTAACCAGAATGTGAGACTATTCATAAAATACGTAAATTCTCATCCTGGGAAAGTCCACTTTACCTGTGGGGCAAAATACAAATGTGCTCCCCCCTGCACTGTCTAGTTCTATTTATAGTGAGAGAGAATGATTGCCCCCAACCCTTGTCTCAACTGTACCACACCACACCACACCAACACACACACACACACACACACACACACACACACACCTTTGGATAAAGTGATTTTAAGCAATTCACAATGTATGGATTCATTAAACAGTAATTAAGAGCAATGAATTTATTTCCTTTATCTGTTCCTTTTAGGACATTTGAGAACTCTGTTTTTAACCTTTATTGCTCACTTAAGAAAGATGACCCCACATTTTCTTTATATAATACACTATTCCCCAGCACATGTAAGGGGAACTTGGCATATAAGGGTATTTTTTTTTTCACTGATCTTTCTTTCCAGGACCAAGCAACATGAACTCCAATTATTTTATCCACTGAGAAAAGAGAAGGTTATGCAAAGGGCTACATGAGACTTTTTGATCATGAGATGAAACTAAATGCATTACTTACTTAACTGAGTTTACAGATATGGCCAGAATTTTACAATCATTTCTGTTAGCATCTGCTGTTTTTAAAAAATAATGCCAGGGCTTCTGGTGAAGTGTAGGTGACCCTTCATGGACCCAAGTCAATATCAAGTATCTAGTTTTCTCTGGAGCTTCTTGTGTGGTCAGCTATAATTGCTATGTTCATGGACCCACAGGGCAGGCTGCCAGGCCCAAAATGTACATGTTCTACAGTTTGACCCTTCAAGGTACTATAAAAATATAAATACATTTCTTTGGAGAAAACTCTCTGCTCCAGCATGATCCCTTGAAACCATCCAATTTGATCTGTGATTCCTGCTGAGATATGCATTACATCATGGTCTATTCTCAGCTTGTTACATTAATCAAAACCTATCCCATTTATTAAACAGCTTCCTGCAGCTCAGGCATTTGAAATGCAGAGTGCCAGCAAGCAGCTGCCAAACACCATGAAGGAAAGAGGTGGGCTGGATTTGAGAAATGTACAAATTGAATTTCAAGTGACTGAGCAGCTTCTTTATCTCGTGGTGACACAACCAGGGACTGTGGCAGTGTTCTTAAGGAAATAAACCCAGAGCCACGGTTCAGTCATGGGGCGGTTACCATGGCCCTGCCCAGCAGTCTTTCCGGAGCTGCTGATGAGTGTGACCTTTGCAAAAATGCACAAAGCCTTGATTTCTGCACGGTTAACCTTTACAAGCCGGAACCCCTCTGTGAAACCTGCCCACAACAGAGGAAAGCTTCAGAATCAAAACAGACCCATACACATTTTATGAAAGAGAAACTGCAAACACGCATATGCACACACATATTCTCAGAGGATGAAGACACGGAACCCATTTTCAATTATTCTCTCCACTGTGCGTTTCCAAGCATTTACGTCTCTCTTCCTTTGGAGCAGGGAAGTACCAGTCAGTACTCAGGGCCGTGCCAGCCCTGTACTTAAATTCTCTCACTCCACTTTCAGAACTCCCTTGACTGAAATCGGTGGTGAGAATGCAAATTACATACGTTCAGGAATATGTTGAGAGTCACTGAGACAATTTGCTCACCATTAAACAATGACCACGTGCACACGCGCAGGCAAAGGAGTGGGTATTGAATTGATAGCCTTGGTTTCCAGCACTGATCAAAGCAGAAAACCATGTGATAATGTCTCAAATGTGTTCTAAAATCCTGTGGATATTGATTGTGAGGGTAGGGAGCACAAGGCATTGCGAGGGCGACTATAGCAATGTTCTTAACCTGCTCCAACAACGAAACAAACTTTCTTTCTATGGCTCCCTCGTGCTCATTATAGTACTTTTTAAAAATCAAGTCCAATTTTTCTCAGGATTAATAAATTGATTCAGATCGCATTAATCATTAAGGAAAAGTAAGTTATACTGGCTTAGCTAATCCTCTTAATATCTATTTCTAGTAGTGGTAATTTTTTTTCTATTGGACTTTTCTCTTGACTAAGTCTTTTACATACCGTACCTTATGTGATTTGCCCAGCAAGACTATGAATTAATTAGAATAGGGTTAAATTATTACTGTTGTTGAGAAAACCAAAATCCAGAGAGGTTAAGGAGTATGTCAAAGGTTAACGTGGCAAATCACTAGTAATCCTGGAATGTGAACTTGCTTTTCTGTGATTTTTGTGAACAAGGAGGGATGTGGCAATACAAATGGGGGAACTTCAAAAGACATGCTGATGCGTCTTTACAGGGTGGCAATCTGCAGCTTCCTGTTTACCATATTAACTTCAGAATCCTTGTCAAAGTGCAGGAGACCCTGATATGTAAACACCCAGCTTACAAGCAATCCAGCCATCCAAACAACTGCCTTCTGGCTATATATATATATATATATATATATATATATATATATTTATATTTTACTGTAGGCTGATCAACCCTGAGGAAATGTTGGGGAAGGGTTAGGACCTACTTTTAGAGACTCAGTTTAGAAATGAAAAAAAGTGAGAGGAAAGATACACTACAAAAGAATCAAGAGAGAACAGATAACCTCCAAAGTCCTTCATTCATTCACTTTCCTTCCATACGGTGGGTAGACAAATTGCCAGAGAAAAGAGTTAGTGAAATTCATGAACCCCTTTTAGTCTTCACATTTGAGGTATTGCATGAAGTTCTGGGAACACGGATTCGAGATCTGTCTACAACCAACTTGAAGCAAAGACTGGGCACGAAGGCTGCTGTGAGAAAAGTCCAAGGCAGATTAGAACACAGAGGCTGGAAGGTTTATTGCTGGCGGGGGTAGCCAGGGAGGGCTTGGTGTCCAGTGTTGCAGGGTGTGGTAGATGAGTTGGACCCGGTAACTAAGTCCCAGTTTTCAGAAGTGAGGCTAATGTGTTGTTACTCTGTTGATTCCAATTTTGTGGGGGTGTTGTAGGGTTTAGTTACTTTTACAAAATGTACCATACAAATAGCAATGGATGTAGTGTTGGATAAATTTATGCAAGTATATATGTTAAGCCCTTTTGTATACCAGGCATATATTATCACTCATTTTCACAACTATTCCCGAAAGTAGGTATTATATTGCTTACAGATGAGGAAACTGAAGCTCAGAAAGCCTAAGTCATTTGCCTTTACTATTAAACAGAAAATTAATACAGTTATCTTTAAGCAAACAAAGTGCCAAACAAAAGAATAATACTCACACAAATCGTAGCATGCATAGATAAACGAGCCCTGGTCTTTCATGTGAAATGCAAACCTTTCCAAAATACTTTTTCTTTTCTATAAGACCATGTTCCTTTCATTTTGGCCGAGGATGGTTTTTCTCCCTCCTCACTGTTCAGGGTGGGTGGGGGAGAGGACCTGGAAGCCTGCCCCGTGGGTCTATGAGTAAGTTCATGACAGGATGTAGCTTAAGTTAAAAATGAAAAAGAGGGGGAGGGTGTAAGTCAATGTGAAGGCTGGTCCTGCTTGACTGAGAGGCAGTTGTCCAAGGGAAAAGTATGGGATTTTTTTAAAATTTAAGCTGTCAGCTGTGGCCCGCATCCTCAGAGGCACCTAAGGCCTCTGTGGTTTTGCTGTGCAGACTCTTGATTCCAGACGATTGCTTCTTAAACTGCTGCCCCATTGCTTTCCTGTGCAGCTTTAAATCTGGGTCTCTAAGAAAGCAGTATGAGCAAGTTTCTTTGAGCCATCAAAGTAAAGCCAAATGCTTGGTCCTCAGCAGGAAAGAGACTTTAATTAATTCTGGACGACCTTTCCATTGAAAAGCAAAACACTGCCCAGAGGCTCCTTAGAAAGGTTAGGTCGTACCTTTTCCCTCCTATTGTCCTGAGGCAGGTATTAGTGTTTCGCACACAAGTTTCTGCCTCCTGCATGTTTGTGCTCCTTAATAAAGGAAAAACAAACTAAAACACACACTCGAGCAAAAAAGCCCCGTTTGTAGCCAGATAGCCTCTTGATTCAAGCAAGAACTAAACCAGCGTGTGCAACCTTCCATCACAAGAAAATATAGCTAAAGCCCTCATCAATACTCATTTAGCAAGTGCTTCATACTGGACTGTCTTTTTCTAATACTTAGGAATTCCATTATTTCTTATTTCAGTGAACATGTTAGAAAAAACATTAAGTGAGATGGGATTAGGTTTGCCATTTGTCATTTACTCGGAGTGGAATTCCGGCCTGACACGTGGGCATGCACACCCAGAGCTTAATGCTTTTAGTAATTACAAGGATCATGTAGAGGATGTTGATTGGTGAGGGGAAAAAATCTTTATTAACTGCTCGAAAATAGTTAATTCTTCATTAGTCGGAGCACTGCACTAGAGGCTGCTGCCTGTGAACCATGGATTAGAGTTTATGATAGTAATAACCTCCCTGAAAAAACATTTGTTACTATACTTAATGACCAGATTTTAGTGCATTAACCTTCCTCGGGAGGTCAACTAACAAAATGGATGTTAACTGCTTGTAACAACCAATTCCTCTGAAATTAATATTTAGATGCCTTTGGTGTCAAAAAATCTTCCTTCCATATCAGGTCATTAAAAACACTTCTAAATTATTAATAGCAGGCAGAATTCAATGCCTGAAAGATTTCCATTTCAATTCTCTTTATCCTCAGCCTCCTCCTGTTTTCTCAAACAGAGTTCTCTTCTGCGGGAACAAGGAAGGCATTCAGGGAAATTAGGTCTCAAAAATGCATGTGGGTCAACAATGCACTGCAGTTTTGAAAAGGTCACTCTTTAAGTTCAACAGAAATAAACATAATAGGAGTGTGAAAGGCAAGGCTGAGATCACACTGGGAACCTGACAGGGACAAACGGCATGCCAGGCCGCCGGGCTCAGGAGCCACAGCCCTCTCACCACCTGTCAGGAACTCCTTCAGGACATTTTTGCATCCCTTTTGCAACTGGCCTCCTGGCTCTCCTGCCTGGCCCAACCCCCAACCTTCAAATTGGAAACAAACCACACTGATGTCAAAAGAACTTCTGAGCTATTTCCTTCCTGAGCAATCCCAGAATATCAAACGTGTTCTGCAAAGCTGTACTGTTCCCTGGAGAAATTTTATGATTCGGTTACTGCAGCATGTGCTGCTCCTTGGCTGGGGGAGCCTTGAGTGGATGCCAAACAATGAAGCCATGCTATTATTAGCCTTCTCCTTCAATGGTGACAGAACAGTCTGTGTTTCTATTTTCGGACTGTGCTCTTCTGGAGCAACAGATCTGCAAAAACTTAAACCTCAGGGTCAACATTGCACCAATAGGGCAAAGGGGGCATCTACTGCCAAAACATGCACAGTGGCACACATGTAAAATTGTTTTAATGCTGGTTATTTGTAGGCAGAGGTAAAATACAGAAAGATAGTCAAAGCCCTACCTGCCAAAACCTCTCCTGGATTCAACAGAGGCTTAGTTAGCTTTTGCAGACGAGATAGCTCCACTGGGATCTCAACGGTGAAGTCGCCATGTTTAATACATTTTCCCAAATCTTGGATGCAGTAACATTCACGACTCAGTCATTTACATCAGCGCATGTTCGTGTGTAAAATGATAAACCAGTATCGCACAGAGTTGTGGCTCGGGCGATAAGGGGGATGATATAAAATACACGTACAGGCCTTCCTTCTTTTGTTTATTATACTTTGCTATATTGTGCTTGGCAAATATTGCCTTCTTTACAAATGGAAGGTTTGTGACAAGCATGCTTTGAGCCAGTCTATCAGTGCCATTTTCCCAGTAGCATTTGCTCACTTTGTATCTCTGTCTCACATTTTGATAATTCTAGCAATATTTCAAACTTTTTCATTATTATTGTATTTGTTATGGTGATCTGTGATCTTTGCTGTTACTGTTGGAATTGTTCTGGGATGCCACAAATCATGCCCTATAAAATAGTACACTTGATAAATGTTGTGGGTTCTGTTTCACCAACTAGCCATTCCCTCTCCTTGGGCCTCCCAATTCCTTGAGACACAACACTATTGAAATTAGGCCAATGCATTACCTTACAATGTCTCTAAGTGTTTGAGGGAAAGGAAGACTCACACATGTGTCATTTGAAATTAAAAACCTAGAAATTATTAAGCTTCATGAGGAAAGCATGTAAAAACTGAAATATGCTGAAAGCTAGGCCTCTTGCACCAGTTAGCTAAGCTGTGAATGCAGAGGAAAAGGTCTTGAAGGTTATAACAGTACTACTCCAGTAAGCACACAAATACGTTCACTGGAGCACGTAGTAAGTACATTTTTAAAAAAGTGAAACAACCTTATTGCTGATATGGAGAAAGTTGTATTGGTCTGGAGAAAAGATTAAAGCGGTAACAGCTTCCCTTAAGCCAAAATCTAAATCCGAGCAAGGCCCTCCTCAATTCTATGAAGTCTGAGAGAGGAAAGGAAGCTGAAGAAGACAAGTTTTGAGATAACAGAGGTTGGTTCATGAGGTTTAAGGAAAGAAGTCAAGTCCATAACATTAACAGGGGAAGGTGAGGCAGCAGGTGCTGATGTAGAAGTTGTAGTAAGTTATCCAGAAGACCTAGCCAAGGTAATTAATGAAGGTGGTTACAATAAACAACAGATTTTCAATGTAGATGAAACAGTGTTATATTGGAAGAAGATGCCACCTAGGACTTCCATAGCTAGAGAGGACAAGACAAAGCCTGTCTTTAAAGCTTCAAAGGACAGGTAGACTCTCTTGTTAGGGGCTAATGCAGCTGGTGACTGACTTTAAGTTGAAGCCAATGCTCACCTATTCTAAAAATTCTAGGACCCTTGAGAATTATGCTAAACCTACTCTGGATGACAGCACATCTGTTTACAGCATGGTTTACTGAATATTTTAATCCCACTGTTGAAACCTACTGCTTGGAAAAGGATTCCTTTCAAAATATGACTGCTCATTAATAATGAACCTGGTTACTTGAAGGTGCGATGAAGTTGTACAATGAGATTAATGTTTTTGTGCTGTGAACACAACATCCATTGTGTAGCCCATGGATCAAGGAGTTTAATTTGCAAGTCTTATTGCTGAAGAAATACATTCCATAAGGCTATAGCTGCCATAAATAGTGAATCTTCTGATGGATCTGGGCAAAGTAATTTGAAAACCTTCTGGAAAGAATTCACCATCCTAGATGCCATTAGGAATATTTGTGATTCACGGGCTGAGGTCAGAATATCAACATTAATACGAGTTTGAAAGAAGTTGATTTCAACCCTCATGGATGACTTTGAGGGGTTCAACACTTCGGTGGAAGAAGTAACTACAGATGTGGTGGAAATAGCAAGAGAACCAGAATCACCATTAGAAGCCAAGTCTGACGTTCTGACTGAATTGCCACAATCTCATGACAAAACTTCAATGGATAAGGAGTTGCTCCTTATGCGTGAGCAAAGAAAGGGGTTTCTGGAAATGGATTCTACTCTGGTAAAGATGCAGGGAAGACTGTTGAAATGACAACAAAGGATTTAGAATATTATATAAACTTAGTTGTTAAAGCAGTGCCAGGGTTTGAGAGGGTTAACTTCAAAATTGAAAGAGGTTTCACCATGGGTAAAAGGCTATCAAAGAGCAACACATGCTACACAGAAACTGTTCATGAAGGGAACTCTTCCTTCTGGGAACTTCAAGGGAACTCTTCATGAAGGGAACAGCTCCATGAAGGGAACTGATCAACTCTCGATCAGTGCACCAACAATGAAAGTCTTACTGTAGGAAAGTGCCATAGCCACCTCAGCCTTCAGCAGCCACCACCGCGATCAGTCAGCAGCCATCAACGGTGAGGCGAGTCACTCTACCGATAAGATTATAACTTGCTGAAGGCTGAGATGATGAATAATAGTTCTTAGCAATGAAATATTTTTAAAAGTAAGGAATACATATATATTTAGACATAATGCTATGACATACTTAATAGATGATATAGTGTAAAGATAACTTTTATATGCCTTGGGAAACCCGAAATTTCATGTAACTTGTTCTACCATGATATTCACTTTATTATAGTGGCCTGGAACAAATCACACAATATCTTTGAGGCATGCCTGCACAAAAAGCCCTCTTCCTCAGGTCATGGTCAGTTAGAAGCCCAGCATCGAAGTTTCCAGAGGAGCCAGGCAACAGCTGGTGTTTTATTTTCCTAATTGAAGTATAGTTTGCATATTATATTAGTTTTAGCTGTACAGTGTAATGACTCTATATTTGTATGTATTATGAAAGGGTCGCCACAATCAGTCTAGTTGACATCTATCCACATGCATAGTTAAATTTTTTTCTTATCAGGACTTTTAGGATGTACCCTCTTAGTGACTTTCAAATATGCAATGTGGTATTCCTACATCCCTATAACTTATTCATTTTATAACTGGAAGTTTGCACCTCTTGACTTCATTTGCCCATTTTGCTCACCTCCCCATAGCACCCACCTGTGGCAACCACTAACTGTTCTCTGTATCTAAAAGGCTTTTTTTAGAAAAGATTCCACATATAAGGCAGATTGTAACCTATTTGTCTTTCTCTCTCTGCTTTATTTCACTTAGTATAATACCTTCACAGTCTATCTATGTTGTCACAAATGGCAAGATTTCATTCCTTTTTATGGGTGAATAATATTCCACTATGGATCACAGTTTCATTAACCGTTCATTATGAAAACTTGAGCTGTTTCCATATCTTGGCTGTGATAATTACTGCTGCAATGAACATGGGGATACATATATATTTTAAAGTGAGTATTTGTATTTTCTTCAAATAAATACCTAGAAGTGCAATTGCAGGATCATACGCTAGTTCTATTTTTAGTTTTATGGGGAACCTCTGTACTGTTTTCCAGCGTGGCTGCACCAATTCACATCCCCAACAGTGCACATCCTGCCACTTCACATCCTTGCTGACACTTGCTATTTCTTGTCTTCTTGATAATAACCATTCAAGCAGGCGTAAGTTGTTAGCTCATAGTGGGTTTGATTTGTATTTTATTGATGATTAGTGCCACTAAGCATCTTTTCGTGTACCTATTGGCCACCTGTGTGTCTGCCTTGGAAAAATGTGTATTCAGGCCCTCTTCCCATTGTAAAAATTGGTCTGTTGTTTGTTTGCTTCTGCTAATGAGTTATGAAGGAATTTACATGTTTTGAATATTAATTCCTGATCAGATATATGATTTGCAAATATTTTCTCTTTTGCCTTTTCATTTTGTGGATGGCTTCCCTTGTTGTGCAGAAGGTTTTAGTTAAATGTAGTCCCTCTGTTCATTTTAGTTTTGTTTCCTTTGTTTTTGGTGTCACATCCAAAAAAAATCATCACTAGGACTGACGCCAAGAAAATGACCATTTATGTTTTCTTCTAAGTTTCTTCTGGTTCAAGGTCGTACATTCAACTCTTTAATCCACTTTTGAGTTGAATTTTGTGTATGGTGTAAGACAGTGGTCTAGTGTCACTCTTTTGCATGTGGTGATTGTTTGCACAAGATCATTTTTTTTGAAACTTAATCATCCGGTTTTAGTTTCTCTAATTATTTTTTATTGATTATGCTATTACAGTTGTCCTGATTTTTCCTGCTTTTACTCATCCCACCCAGCATCCCTTACTCCCTCGGGCAATCCCCACAACATTGTTCATGTCCATGGGTCATCCATATAAGTTCTTCAACTACTCCATTCCCTGTACTGTACTTTATATCCTCATGGTTATTTCATAACTACCTATTTGTATTTATTTTCTTTTTAAAATATTTTATTTATTTTTAGAAGGGGGTAGAGAGATGGGAAAGGAAGGAGAAAGAGAGGGAGAGAAACATCAATGTGTGGTTGCCTCTAGCATTCTCTCTACTGGGGACCTGGCCTGCAACCCAGGCATGCGTCCGGACAGTGTGTCCTGGAATTGAACCAGAAACCCTTTGGTTCACAGGCTGGCACTCAGTCCACCCAGTCACACCAGCCAGGGCCCTATTGTACTTATTAATCCTCTCAGCTCTTCACCCTTTCCCTTATACCTCCTACCATTGGTAACTATCAAAACATTCTCCATATCCTGCCTATGTTCTTCTTATTTGCTTAGTTTATTTTTTTAGATTCAAATGTTGATAGATATGTATATTTGCCATTTTATTGTTTATCATTTTCATCTTTTTTTTCTTAAATAAGTCCCTTTAACATTTCATATAATAATGGTTTGGTGATGATGAAGTCCTTTAATTTTTTCTTGTCTGGGACACTCTTTATCTGCCCATTCTAAATGATAGCTTTGCTGGGTAGAGCAATCTTGGCTGTAGGTCTCTGCTTTTCATGACTTTGAATATTTCTTGCCAATCCCCTCTAGGCTGCAAAGTTTCTTTTGAGAAATCAGCTGACAGTCTTATGGGAACTCCCTGTAGGTAACTAACTTTTCTCTTGCTGTTTTTAAGATTCTCTCTTTATCTTTAACCTTGGGCATTTTAATGAGGATGTGTCTTGGAGTGGGCCTCTTTGCATCCATCTTGTTTGGCTCTCTGCTTCCTGGACTTGCACATCTATTTCCTTCACTAAATTAGGGCAGTTTTCTTTCATTATTTTTTCAAAGAGATTTCTAATTTCTTGCTCTTTCTCTTCTCCTTCTGGTACCCACATGATGTAAATGTAGGAACTCTTGAAGTTGTCCTAGAGGCTACTTACACAATCCTCATTTTTTCAGCGTCTTTTTTCTTCTTGTTGTTCTGATCGGTTGTTTTTTGCTTCCTATGTTCCAAAACACTGATTTGATTCTTGGCTTTGTCCACTCTACTGTTGTTTCCCTACAAATTGTTCCTCATTTCAAATAGTGTATACCTCCTTTCTTGACTGGATCCTTTTTATGCTGTTGAGGTCCTCACTAAGTTCCTTGAGCATCCTTATAACCAGTGTTTTGAACTCTACAATGATAGATTGCTTATCTCCATTTTGTTTAGTTCTTATTCTGAAGTTTCGGTCTGTTCTTTCATTTGGGCCATGTTTCTTTGTCTCCTCATTTTGGCAGCCTCCCTATGTTTTTTCTATGTATTTGGTAGAGCTTCTTTGACTCCTTGTCTTGGGAGTGTGGACTAATGTGGTAGGTGCCCTGTAGGCTCAGTGGCACAGACTCCTCTATCACCAAGCTGGGTTGCTCGAGTTGTGCCCTTTGTGTGGGCTGTGTACACCCTCTTCATGTGGTGGAGTCTTGGTTGTTGTTGGCAGATCAATGGGAGGGATTCACGTAGGCCTGTCAGCTACAAAGATTGACTGTGACCCTTCCCACCAACTTCCACCCTCCATGGACGATCAGTTGTGTGGGGGCAGGGTGGTGGTGCTCTGATGTGGTCTCTAGCTGTCTGCTGGCTGCGCTGGCCCTGGTATTTCTGGAGTCTTGTAGGCCAAGGTCAGCCCCCACCTCCGTTTTGCCTGGGGCCACCTGCCTGAGCTATAAAGCAGTCTGAGATGGCTGCTACTTGTGCTGGGCTTGGAGACTCATAGGCTAAGCCAAGCTGTGAATCCTGGCTGGCTGCTTCTAGTGCCATGCCTGGGACACATTGAGGCCAACTGTTGCTTGTGTGAGAGGATTTAGGAATTTGTGTAGCATGGGCCAAGACCAGCCATTCATATGGAAAGCAGCTTGAGTGGGCCCTGCTTTAATGGGTTCTTAAGATGAGTGAGGCAAAGTCTCTGGGAATCTCCAAGGCAGGTCAAACAGTGTTAGCCAGGTTGAGGGGGTCCCAGATATGGCACCAGCTTGCTAGCTCTTGACTCAGTGGAGGGAGGGTTTAGAAAAGGGACAATAGCCTCTGCTCACCTTGATGCAAGACACCTCAGTTCCTCCCTGTATGTCACTGGTGCCTTTGAAGCTGCTACGGGGGTGCTGGAGCTCAGAGGGAGTAAGTCTGCATATGTGAGTTCATGTGTGGGTTCTTTCAGAGGAAATGCTCACAGATCCAGCAGTTTCTTCCACTGACTCAATTCCTGCTGGTTTTTGCAGACAGAAGTTGTGGGGACTTATCCTCCTGGCACTGGAACTCTGGGTTGGGGAGCCTGTTGTGGGACTGGGACTGCTCATACCTGACTTATCCGTCCTGAACTTTTTTACCCACTACACATGGGTGTGGGACCAGCTTGTTCTGCATCTGCACCCCTGCTACCAGTCTGGATGGATGTGGTTTCTTTAATTCTGTAGTTGTCAGACTTCCATTCAACTGGATTTCTGATGACTCTGAGTGATGGTTGTTTTATAGTTTGTCATTTTTGTCTTATTTGCCTATGCCACCATCTTGACTGGAGGTCCCCCCAGATCATTTTTGGAAGTGACTCATCCCCCATTGTATTTTCTTAGCTCTTTTATCCTAAATTAATTAGCCATACATGCGTGGGTTTCTATGTGGGCCATCTATTCTGCTCCACTGATCTCTTTGTCTCTTTTTATGCCAAAACCATATTGTCTTGATTGTTATAACTTTCTAATATATAGTTTTAAATCAGGAAATATGATGCCCGCAGCTTTGCTCTTCTTTCTGAAGATTGCTTTAGCTATTTTAGGGTCTTTTGTGGTTCCATACAAACGTTATGATTTTTTTTTTTATTTCTGTGAAAACTGCCATTGGAATTTTCATTGGGATTGCACTGGATCTATAGATTGCTTTGGGTAGCATGAACGTGGCATTTGTGATCACTTCTTTCTGATGTATACTGTTGTAATATTGAAAATTTGATATAGGCAGGGGTCCATTAAAAGTTTTAGCTTGTTTCCATTTGTAAATAAGATTTGCTGTCTGACAATTCAGCTAGGAGAAGTTGTGTGAAATAACAATTTTAATTTAATAGCCAGATTTTCCATTGCTTTAGGAATAGTTGCTAATTGAAAGGTTGCTATGCTATTATATACATATTATTTCTCTTTCCTATGGTAGCTGATTTTCATTTTGTTTATATTATTATAGGAAAGAAGTAATGGTAAACAGGAAATAAGCAATTTTCTTTTAATCTGTGACAGATTTTGCAGAGTTAACTTGCAAAATTTCAGGTGACAGTATCTGTTAAGGTTTGGTGTTTTATTTTTGCATTTAAAAAATAAAAATAAAACAATTAGGCTTAGTTCATAAATTCAAGATAAAAAACTTGGTATCTTGGTTTTTCAAATCTCTTTTGCTAGAAAAATTTTTAATGGAGGCAGTTAGAAAAAGGTCTCTTTCCAAAGATAAAACCGAAATATGAACTGTCTACAGTCTCCCCATCCTCCACACCCATTTTCCACGGCAAGATCAGGGAAAGGTTGCTGGGAGATGGCTTTTAGACACTGTGTTTAAATGATAAGAGTGATTAAAATACAGTCATTACCTGGGTTGGCTCTATCTGTAAACTGATAAGATTTCCTGAAAGCTATTTAATTGTCCTGTGAATCATTAACTTCATTATGTTTACAGAGAATATGTTATCTCCCCTGCTTCTTGGGAACGATGGATCCTTCATCAGTGACCTGGAGTGGTTGCCAAGTGTGATGCAGGTGATGTACCTGTGCAATTAGTGCCAGGTAGAGTTTTAAATCAGTGTGTTGATTGTACTGCCGTTCACTTAATGAACTTCTATGCGCTGCTTCCTGAAAAGCCTTTTATGGTTTCTGTTGGCTCCATATGGCGTTCTGATGAGCTTATACTTCTTCGGTGCTTCTATCTCAGAAAACAAGAGCAAAGCTAAAACAAAGTGAGTCATCTGGTTTTGTCTTTGCTTTCACTGCATGAGATAATGTGGAGGTGTTAATTACAAGACTTCACTGAGTCTTGACTAATAACAGTGTGCAAACAAATGTATGTCAGGCTCAACCACAGAAAAACTTCTACTAATAAGGTAAAACTAGCAATTAGAGCTGACAATGAAGTAATACTTTCCCTTGAATATTCATTAATGAAGTTCATGTTTGGGAGAAGGGAGGCTTCAGATTGTCCAGATGGGGATCTAGAATAAGAACCCTGGTTATCCCTTTTGAATGAATGAACCACCCTTTGGAGAGCCAGCACACTGGATTGATTCCCTTTGTACCAAGGCACTGACCCTTTGCTTCAAAGGCAGAGCCTTGAGGGCCACTAAGATTCCTCAATTCGTGACCTTGGAATAATAGGGACAAATTGAATTCCTAGAGGGAGAAAAATGATAGTGACCATAGAACATCACTAAAGCAGACACAGCATGATTTATTTAAATTTTCACTAAAACTCCTAAGGTTTCAGGGAGAAACAGTGTGATTATCTCACCTCCCTAACTCAGTTGAGTCACTTAGTCTGATGTTTTCCTTTCCTTTCTCCCTCTCCCTCTCTTTTTCCAGAAAGCAGTTCCGACGTGCTTCTTGAAGCACTCAGAATCCCCTGCGTTCAGGCCAAAAAGAAGCCTCCTGGAAAAGAGAGCATTGAACATCAATGGCTCTTTCATATGTTACACTGTTATTTCTGAAACATGATCACAACTTATACTATCTAGGTAATATATTCTTCTTTAGTATTTCTTAGTAAAGATGCCCAAATGCAGGATTCGATGAAAGGATTTCATTTAGGTGACTTTTAATAGCTTAATCTCTATTTAGGGAAATACAAAGGGGATATGTTCTTTTTTGGATTGGAACACTACAAAATCTTCCATTGAAATAAACCATCAAAATGTAAAAAGTTTTGAATGGATCATGACCTGCGTAAAATAAAACCATCTTCTGTTTTGACTTTCTTAAGAGCCAAAAATCCTGATTTGTTGGAAGTGGCTCTGTGCCCAGATGAAATGGCCACAGTCCCAGCCTTCTCTGCAGTTAGAGATGGCTACATAACACACATCTGGCCGATGATATATACGAGGAAGTTACTTAAAGCCACTTTAAAATGGGATGAAAGCAGCAGAGAGGAACACGCTTTGCTCGTGTGTGTTCTCCTGTGACAGTTGGGACCAACTAGCCATTTTGCAGTAAGCCATGAGGAAAAAGTGAAGAGAATCATACAGTCCATGATGATGGTCCTCCGAATGTCTCTCTGTGTGAGGCACTCCTCCCGCCTCTTCCACATTTAAGTTTTCGCCACTTATTTTTAGGTCTTTGATTTGCACATTCCAGTGTGATTCCATGGGGAAAGAGAGGACGCTTCAAGCAATAGAACCTAAAATATCTCATTTGCTTAATGGAAGAGGTGGGATAGTGAGAGCAGTATCACCTGTGGACACAGCTTGTTGATCCACACTAAGTGGGGCGAAACATCTTTTTCAGACTCTAGGAAGGCAGTCGACTCACTCCTAAGTAATACAGAAGGTCGGCATGTACTAGACACTTCTCGTTGCTTTCAGCAAAGCCCTAAGGGAGAGATGAACTAATTCAGGAGTCACGCCGTCTACAAATAGATGTGGGAAGAAACTCAGCGCTGCTTTAGAGAGGTGCGTTTGACTAAGACTTGCAGTCTACTGTGTTTTGCCGTGTATACTGTACACCTACATTTTTGACCCAAGCTTTCTGGAAAAAAAAATCTTTCGTTTTTTTTTTTAATTCAGTTAATTAATTAATTATATTTAGATACTTGCTTTTGTATTATCAAAGAATTTTAGCATTTATTTTTGAACATAGATGGTACAAGAAATTTCATGTAACAAATAATTACAAAACACAAAAACAGATACAAAGTATTTCAGGTACTACCCATGTATAATGTGCATCCTTATCTTTCCCTCACAAATATGGGCAAATGAAAGTGTGCATTATACACAGCAAAATACGCTGAGTTGTTTGAGAAGTCTGACATTTGGAGCCTTTTATTCATTAGGATATGTGTTGGGCTGCTGGAACAGAAACCCAAAACACAATGTGAAATAGAGACAGGAACTCAGTCCTCTCTCCTATGATAGTCTGAGTGTTAGCAGGACAAGCCGTTAGGGACCTGGCTCCACGCTTTCTGCTCTTCTGCTCCTGAATCTCCAGAGTGTTGCCTTTGTCCAAGGGATCCAAGATGACTCGACCACAGCATTACGCTGGCTGGCAGGAGGGGAAAGAGAAAGGACAGGGCACTCTCTTCCTGTTAAAGGCGTAACCCAGACGTTCCACATGTTATTTCTGCATGTAATTTATTAGAATTCAGTTATATGGCCACCCCCTGCAACCAAGTCTTTCATGTGGGCTGCCCCGTGCTAACAGCCCCTGGTTCTATTAGTACAGAATGTAGGAAGCACTGAAACTAGCTCCCCTGTAGGGTGGAAAAATCCAGCCTCTCCTCCGCACCAAGTGACATGTTAGAAGCCCAGGAGCATACACTTGCTTTCCTCTTCTGTTCTCCAGCCTTGACAAACTCCATTCACCAATCATAAACTCTTCATGGCTTTTCATTCTAAAAAGAAACTAATTTTAAAAAGATGGCAATAGATTGTGTTTGTGTTCTGCTCTTCTATTACAGCAAAGGGCGATGGTGTTGGAATGTTCTTTGGCAATTGCAGTCGGGAAAAACAAACCTAAAATAAAATCTTTTGAAGAAATCTAGGAGGTGGGAATGTCTCAAGGTTTAGTTCTGATTGGTATCTGAAATTCTGT
>PVKM010024030.1:0-20794 GCA_004027735.1 Carollia perspicillata
TGTGATTATATAATTTCTTTTCGTGATTACTATGGCTACTGTACCCAAATTCTGCCTCATAGCCCTGGAGCCTGTGATTTTCCACAGCATCAACAGTGGCTAGGTCACCACATATTCCCCCTTTTTTGTTCTGTATAGTTCATCAAAGGAGGCACAATTTTACAGCTATTACTCCTAATACTACCAAGGCTATTGAGAACTAATTTCCTGCCCAGACCCTTATCATATGGATGATAGCACTCTAAGCAAAGTAGACTTCACAGGACTTTACAAAATCTTTCTTATGCCCGATCACCCCGGAACCCACTCTAGTCGGCAGAGGGCTGCACCCCCTACCTGCCATAGATTCAGGCTTAAGTGGATTAGAGGCAGAAAGCACTTCTCCCAGAGCTTCTCCCAGATGGAAAGGGGATTCGGGCTCTGTCAAAATAGCCAGGGGGTTAGGTTTTTTTGCCTTATTTTGCACCCCTCCGAGTCCTACCTTTATGGTCTCCCAAGTGATCATGTCTGGCTTAGGTTTTTTAATTAGGAACATGGGAAAGTACTAAAAATAAAAAGCAAAGAAATGATGGAATATTTTGCAGACAATGTTAATGTTTACTTAAAACAGAAGACTGATTTTGAAGTGATAATAAACTCACAAAGACCTAAGAAACATCAAAGTCTAAACCTTGAATAATAGTTGTTGGGTACAATCAGAATGCCAGGAAAGCTCAAGGAATTAACAGAGTGGCATGGGAGTTTTATATATTAATTAATTACAGAAATGATGAACCATGTAAACCAAGTCTGAAAAATGAGAGACAGAAGTTAATGTATAAAAGATGAATATGTATGCCAATAAACAAGAATACTTCATAGGAAGGATAACTATGTGAGGTGGCCTGCATATGTTAGCATAAGTAGCCAGATATTAATAAAGAAGGGAGCAAAGGGAATCAGATGTTAAGAAGTCTAATCAACTGAGAAGTTGAATTGAACACTGAGCCTGTTTCACTGGGAAATTACAGCATTCATGGGCTTTTCAGGAGACCACTGCATTAGGACCTAATCCCCAAGGCAAGCAAAAAGAACCATTTCCAGTCATTAGCCAGGGTTACCAAAGGAAGATGAAACAGCAGGAGAAATTCCTCTGGCTGGGTGCATGCCTAATAGAAGCAAAGTTGGCCCAGGGGGAGTTACTCCTTCTATGAGGTATGCATAGTAGGAACTAAGATAGTGAGCATGAGTGGCAGAGCCTGGCCTGAGAAAAGTATTGGATTTGGTAAGGGACACAGAATCTTAGAAGAGGTAGGAAATGGGTTGGTTAGTGAGAGGCTCCAACACCAGATGCAAAAGATTGGGAAGTTGATTGTTTAGTTTGAAAGTGTGCCTGGACCTTCCCAAGCCTGAGATAATATAATCCAGGCTAACAAAAGCAATCTCTCTATCTCTATTTCTATCTCTATGTTTATCTCTATCTCTTTCTACCTCTATCATCATCTCTATCTCTCTTATCTCTCCTTTCACCTCTGTCTTTCTCCCCCCACCCCCATCCCAGTAACATGCACTCACCCCATTCATTCATGCATTTTGTCTACAAAGCAGCCATGTGGGCCTACCAGCTGCCTGGGGCCTGCGGCAGACCATGTGGTCCTGGGCACAGCACCAACAGAATACAGCTGGGAGCACAGACTAAGCTAGCTGGATGACAGGACAGGGACTGAACTGGGCAGAACCAATGGCATAGAACTTTTTGACACCATCTTTGATCTGGTCTTCACGAAAACAAAGTGGACTTCTTTCACAGTGGGATGGTAGTAGTTGAGACATTGGGAACCTGGGCTCAGGTATTCATTTTGACCTCAATACACCTTACCAGGAAATGTCAACCTCCCATACATGGGTCCCTGGAATGCTTTTCTAGTGACTCCCTGAAAAGTCCTCATTTCCACAGGCAACATATCAAATGAGACTCAGGAACTGAGTAACTTTACATTTCGGTTAATATGAGGTGGATGTCAAAGTCTAGGATGTAACTGAAAGTTATTTGCTGAAATCAAAAGAAGTTAATTGTAAATGATGTCATGCTCTTTAGGATTAAATATTTTGCATGAATTTTTCAAGTAGATACTAAAATCAACAAGGATGATAGCAAGAGTTACAGTGGAAAGACAGTCACTAAAGCTGAGAAAAGTGATTGACATCTCTCCCTTCACACACAAATGCATTCAATTACAAGGCCTGTGATTGTACAGAATGAATCTCTTTTCAATTCCACCACTCACTCCCAACATTGTTATCACTATTTGCATTATTTACTTGAACTAATGTAATATCTTTCTAATAGATTCCCTGCTTTACAAATGTATTTGTTCTAATACTTTCACATGGCCCTTTTAAAAAGGCAGAACTAATCTTATTATTTCTTTCCTGAATTTTTTTATGGTTTCCCTTTGTACTTAAAATAACTCACAGAATCATTACTTTGTCCTGCAAGTCAATCCTCTCTCCTTTATACATCTCATGTTACTTGCTCATTTACTTTCCAGGCTAATTCACTTTTTTAAAAAATTTAGTTCCTAAATATCTTTCTTGATGGTGATCTTCAAATGTATTCTTACTATCTGTGCAGCTTTACTACTTTTTTTTTTTTGCATTTTGCATTTTGCTCACTGATTGCCAATTCTATGAGACCCTTTGGTTCACCCTTTGATTATGTTTTATAATATTTCACAAGATTGAAACCACTAGATAATTTCAAACCCTATCTGCCTCAGTGTTTTTAAATTTTACTGATATAAAAAGTCTCAACACCAACCTTCTAATGCCTTCCTCAATCACTGTCTCACAGATGCAAGACAGTGACAAGACATTCCATCTCTGAGTTCTTCCTGTATCTGGGAGAACATTAATATTAAAAAGATAAGAATACCTCAGTTAAATTAGAGAAACAAGGCTCTCTGACAATCTTTTAGAGCTTTTTTTTTGTCACCTATTTCCCATCACTGAAGTTATTTTCTTCTATTCATTGTAAAAAACATTTTCTTTGTAAAAGAAATTAGTACAAAAATGAGTGTTAATTATTTTTTCAAATACATTATATCAAGAACCCTACATCGTCTCATTTAATGAAATGAGATTTATGAACAAGTAACACAAGAGTCCTAGGTTTATTTTAACTAATGAATGCATGAGAAAATGAATTTCTAATGATGTCTCATTAGTTAACAAATAAATTCATTCAGCTTTGGAGAATTAATGATGTCAATATAAAGATTCAGTGAATGATCAATTATATCATCACTCTATAAAGAGAAGTTTGTCACACACATCTTTGAGTCTTCTGGAAATGCTTCTGGAAATAATGAGGCACAGCATTCTTACCCTTCCCCAGCTTGCAAATTGCAGCACGGATGTTATTATTGGTGGAGTTATTGCAGTCATCTTAGACCAGGACAAAGGCCACACCCTACTGTAAATGACACATACAGGTGACAAAAGACTGATGGATTGAAGCCTTTGTGAAATGGCCTTATCTTTTTTGTGTATTCTACTCTGGGTATCTTTCAGATTTACTGAGTTATTAACCATACCTTGTCTCTTTTCTTGTTTTTCCCTTCAATTTTTGCATTTAAACCTAGTCCAAAAATAGAACTCAGGATTTCTAAACTACTTTTCTTTGGTTTTACTCATCTAGGTATCTTATTTATGATAAAATTTCTATGGTAAAGATGGAAAATAGAGATCATCCATGATTTAAATACCAGGCAACCAAATACAAGGATAACATTGCAGTGAAATCCTTAGGAAATACTCATAGCTTTGAGATTCAAGTTTAAATCTGACATATGTTTTGCTGTGGCATTTGCATGAATACATTGATTTCGGAGGGATCTCGGTGGAAGTTGCTTCTGAACGGGATGTTGGGGTGGGGAGAGATATACATGCTCCATTTGAAAAGTATTTTCTGCCATTTGATGTTTTCTTTGTTCAGCGGCTCAAAGTTAGAGCATACAGTTGCATAAACTGTTTCCTGTCACCTATCTGATAAAGTACTTTTATAGCTCTATATAGTTCATGTTCATACTTTTGGATATATGACTGAGTACATAAATTAATATTTTCTCTACATATTTAATTCAATAAAGTGTAAACTAAGAAGATTCAGTCTAATGTTTCATAAATACCTTGCTTTCTTTAGTAATTCAGTCATTTTCAGCAAAAGCATCACATACTTTAACAATAATATTTAAATATCATTTTATTGACACTTTAAATGACTAGATTTATGTTTGCTTAAGTAGTAAAATGAGACACTGAAAATCATAAATAATAAATAATCTATTGAATTTATTATTAGTTGTATGTATTTATCAAACAATGGGTTTAGTTTGTTTACCTAGGAGATGTAGAAACATTAGAAAAATGAGTTCTGTATTAAAAATATGCAGTCCACTAAAGGGAACTTGAGTCTATTTCAGGTTCAAAACATCAGTACAAATAACATAAGAAAACAGGGTATTTTGGACACTTATTTTCTCATTTTGTGTCATAAATGGTTATTGTCATATAGCAAACTGGTTTTTTTAAATCACTACAGACCTAGTTTGTGCCCATTTGTGTTCCCTTCCAGCTGAGCTGGTCAGCTGTTATAATGCTTTGCTTTTGAGAATGGCTTTTGTAAGGAGTGTTGCTACATGTGCTCAGCAGTTAACAAAGAGGCATAGGTTATAATTTTAAGAAATTGAAATTGATTTGGTAGGCAGAAAAACATATGGCAACATATAAAAACATAAGATATGAATTTCAAAGACAAATACAAATGATATTTGTAAACTACAAAATGAAAGCTAGTCACCGATAGTCAGAGGACAGATGCATAGAGACATTGTTTTAGAATGGCTTAGAGTGTATCTGCAAGCAACAGGGGCTGGAACCCCAAATCCTGCTTTAGAATTCCTCAGTTGGTTAATCTTTAGATGAATTTCACTTGATTCCTCAGAGATCTCTACAGGATTAATTTCCAGTTGTCTACAGTGGTAGCCTGCTAAGTAGTAATGTATTCTTTTTAAAACCATTTTTATTGTTATTCTACTACAGTTGTCTCAATATTTCCCCCTTTGCCCTCCTCTGACCATCCCACTTCCCCACTCCCACAGTCAATCCCCACACTGTTGTCCATGTACGTTGAGTCATTCATACATGTTCTTTGTCTAGTCCCTTCCTCTCCTTTCCACCATTGTCCTCTCCTCCTTCCTCTCTGTTCACTTTCAGTCTGCTCCATGTTTCCTTCTAAGAGAAATAAGCCAGTAGTAATGTATTCTTTATTGTTTATTTTCTCTTTCCACCATACCCTCCTTGATAGTCACTTGCCCTTTCTAAAATGACTTTGAATAAAAACCACCTGCATTCAATTTTTTATCTCATGGTCTGCTTTTGAGAAATGTGTATTGTAGGTATGCCTGCCTGAGGGGGGGGGAAAACTGGTTAAAATATTGGTAGAAAAAGATGTTTAAAGGAAATAATACTAATGAGCTTTAAATAAATAAAGGACCTTGAAAAAAGAGATAAGGAAACTTCCTTATTATACAAAGTGAGAACAGTAGTATTAAAATTGTTTAAATATTAATATCTGTCCCATTTAATTTTTTTCTCTCTGTATAAGTATTGTAGATGCCTCTTCATACTTGTTTTATATTTGAGGCAGAGAAATACATGTAGAAGATTCAATTAGTGGTTTCATTATAGATATGGCCTCGCTGAAGAAGCATCTCCAGCCCTGGCTCTAGTAATCAGAGATCACAAATGCAATTATCCACTTCTTACATACACACAATTTCCACTTGCTGCAGTGAAAAAAAAAATAATTTGGAGAGTCAAAGCACTTCTTCTAATCCTCAATCATTCTCTTTTAATTCAATACACTTAGTCCCCACTACAAACCTGCATAATGGAAGTTGGCCAAGAATTTAAATAGTAAGGCTTTATTTTTTGCCAATAAAGTGGTATACTATATATTTTAATTTGCATTTCTATAATTTATCTAACCCTTTTTATTAAAATACTTTCTTATTTTACTATGTGTCCATATTTTCTTTATAAGAATTGTCTATTCATTTACTTTTTCTATTTTTGTTTTTTTCTAAAGCTTAATAGGATATATATATTTCCTATGTATATACATATTTCCTATGTATACATATATACTTATATATTTTTTTCCACATGCACTTGTGGATAAATATATATGATGTAGTTGTGCAAAATCCTTGGAGAAGAAAAAGTGAAAGAATTCCAAAGCTATTATTTGTCAATAGAAGCCTGAAAATTCAGAAGTAGAAATTTTATCCCTTTTTGTCTTTATGTCATCTTGTGAATGTTATCCCTTTGTGGTTTTACCTGAAGAATAATATGGTACCATAAGTAAATGAATTATCAGTGATTTATTCATTATTTTTATTGATACAAGTTACTTTTCAATTTATATATTTCTATATATATTTGCAATTTGTATATTCCTGCTATTCAAATGTAACTCTGTTAATTCACTGTTTAACTGGTTTTAATGGAATTCAACTTTTGCTCTGCTTAAGGTATAAAAGCAAACATAATTATCATATGTATAAATATATACATATACATGCATATATATTCTCTCAATTTCATATATATGCTAATATCTATTATAAAATTATTTAAGTTTTGTTATTTAGTTTGTGTTTTTTGAAATCTATCAAAGTTTTAAATATATTCTATATTATTTCTATTTTGATAATTTTTTAAAAATTCATGTTTACCCACATGATAATATTCTGTTGATAGTATGAAGTCAGAAGCAATTTTATGGTTCCATGTGGATAACTATTATAGCATCTTTCATTCAATTATTTATTAATTAGCTCTTTCCATCTTTCACTTAACCAGCATCTTTCAAACACTGCTGTTCTGCCAGGCAACCTAGTAGGAGAAGCTCAGAGTGGTGGAGAGAATATGGTCCATGCTCCCCAGGAGTGCAATGGCAATGAGAGGACAGAGTTGAAATAACTCAGTTCTTTAGACTGGACTTAGAGGAGAAACTAAGTTAAAGCCTTAGTTGTTTTGTTGTTGCTTTTATTTTGTAAAAGTGATCATTTAACTGGCTTTTTAAAAATTCCCTGAGGTGTGTTGAATGTTCTACTTAAAGGGGATCACACACTTATTCAGCCTGCAGCTTTCATGAATTTTAGCAGCTCTGATGGTTCAGGGAGGAGCATAAAGATGTTAGAATTGGGTGATGCCCTTTTCTTTCCCTTAAAAATATACTTGGGAAGACATTGCCCCGATCTTAAAGAGACCTCAAAGAATCCTAATATTCAGGAAAGGCAAAAAGAGCTAACCACATAGATTTACCAAAAGAATTTAAACTTTCCTCCCAAAGTGAAGAAAATAATCTAGGGGTAAGCTCCCTGCTACCAGCTCCCTATCTTACGATTGTTTCCAATGTCAAATTGTGATGAAAAACATTATGCTTAAATTCTAAAATATTTTATCTTTTGTATCGTCAAACAGTGCTTTATTTTAAAATTTCAAGTTCTGTTAAGATATACTCCTGGTAGAATTAAAAGAACATCCTGTAGTTATTAATACGTTCATAAGAACAAGTACGGAAAAACAAATAATTTTGTTTTACATGTGGGACCGATACCAAACATTTTTTCAAGTACATTTTTCCTAATTATGTGTTTATAGTTTTTTTTTAAATTTCTAACTTTTTATGAGTCATTCTGAACTAAACTTCTATGGTACTTTTATTATGAATAAGAAATTGGAAGTTGTGGAGTTTTTAAAATACACTACCTTTCTTGTGTGAATGTGATATTCTTTCCTATGGTTTGTGTTGCATAACCTCTTGCTTGTTTCTCAATAACATCATGGTTTGTGCTCAGTTCTCAGTGTTCAATTAAGTGCTCAGGATGCCAGATTAAGGTTACCAGTGAGGTTTGTGGCCAGAGAAGCAGCACAACTGACTGGATGAACAGATAGCACTGACCAACAAGCAATAGCTATAAATTAATGTGCTAACTTGTCAAAATCATCTAACATCTACTCAGGAAAAAAGCCTTTTGTAAAGAAGGCTCATATATATATATATATATATATATATATATATATATATATAATAGTTATTATTTTTTTTTGCAAAAAGATATCTGAAGTTTCAAACCTGAAACTCGTAAAGTAAGTTCCAGGTGGTAATGAGGATTTCAGAAGAAAGCTTCATAAAGCCTCAATAGTATATAATATGAGAATCGGTGCATGCCTGAGAATAAATGTTCCCCTTTTCATAAAATGATTTTTATTATCCCAGTCTTCTACATTCAATCTATAAGAAAAATCACTTCTTAAAATATTTAATGCCTAAAATATTAGAGTGAAAGTGAATTAATCTGACATTTATGGTCTCGCTGTCATAGTTTAATTCCTTCCTGGTTTTATTGCACTGATTGAATTGTGACTCTTGGGGTATTGAACTTTGATGCGTTCCCATCAATATGTATAGGGCTGTAGAAACTGTGGCGAGAATTAGACAGCAGCATTCAGCAGTAATGGGAAAATCTTAATATTTTCACAAAAAAGGTTGACCCATGCTGAATCACAGATATTCTATAATGTTTTTAAGTTGATAAAGTGGATCCATACAAATCAAGTCTACATATTGATTTTCAGACTTTACATCTGAAAGTGATATTATAGACATACAATAAGATCCTTATTTCTTAGAGGAAAGAAAAGTTGTGTATTAGGAGTAGAAATAATTTTGTGAAATAACATTATGGTATTATTAGATTCAGAACTAGGAACTTAGATAAAAAGCTATGAAACCCTATTCACTATCCAAAGGACTTTATTCCTGAATTGGTTCGTTTACCCAAAAATACAGGGTTCAGCATATGTAAGGCCTGCTTGAGTGTGGATAGTAGGGTAATAATATGGGTTTAATAATTTATAGTTTTCATTTGAACAGTTCAGTAAAATGTCATATGGTTTGCTTAAGTGTGATATTGTTATATTACAGAATTACATGCTTATGATTTTATAATAAAAAAGGGGCATTATTTATGTCATACCTCATATATTCTAAGCAAACACAAGTTCTACAAATAATTTCTGTGGTTCAGATAAGATAGTGGGCCCTCTATGCCATACTTACTCTTTTAAAATGTATAGTTCTTCTTTGTGTATAAAAGGTTTGGGAAGATTTGTAATGGAGAATTTTACACATATTTTAAAGGTGTATTTTAATTGTTTCCTAAAATTAGTTCATCAGTAAGGAGAAATTTGTTGTATCTGACAGTGGCAAGTTAAATGAGAAAAAAAAACTTAAGTATTCACTATTAATTGAACATAATTTATAATATTTAGTCCCTTTGTCCAACTCAAACTTGGGTGGCCCTACCACCTCTATTGATAGAAATTAGGCCCCATGCTCATTGTTTCTGACACAAAATTTTAACAAATGATCCAGCAAATGTTTGTTACTTTGCCTCCTTGCTTAATCCTCTCATGACTCCTCTAATGCCCCTGATAATAAATAACTCAAAAACAACAAAATCAACTTGATTAAAAAGTTGGCAGAAGATATGAATAGACAAATTTTCCAAGAAAGACATACAGATAGTCAATGGGTATAAGAGAAGATGTTCAACATCACTAATGATGAGGATAATGAAGATCAAAACCACAATGAATATCACCTCTTACCTGTTAGAATGATTATTTTCAAAAAGTATGAAAGGACAAATGTTGGAGAAGATGCAGAAATGAGGGAACCCTCATATACTGTCAGTGGGGTTGTAAATTGGCACAGCCATTATGGAAAACAGCATGGAAGTGCCTCAGAAAATTAAAAAGAGAACTACCATACAACCCAGCAATTCCACTTCTAGATATTTATCTGAACATTATTGTGTTGTGATTATTCAAGGCTGGACAGGTCCACTCTAGATTCGGGGAGACGGAAGAATATTCACAGAGTTGTGGGGATGTCCGACATGCCTTTATTTAAGAGTGGGCAAGTCATGCATGCTGCAAACTGCATGAGCCCTGCATGGCCCTGAATATCATCTGTCCCCCAGTGTGGCACCCAGCAGGGAGCCCCTACCCCTTAGTACTGGATACAAACAAAGTCAGCAGGATACCAACAGATATTATCCAACAGAGCTTCATTCTACCCATGTGAGCCCACTCAAGGCTATGGGAACAGTTTATGAAAGCCAGTCTCAAGGCTACCAGAGAACTACTTATCAGGCCCACTCTCAAGGTTATGGGAAACTGCTTCATTTAGTTGCCCAGACATCTGGCTGAGGAAGCCAGACTGCCTCTGTTTACTTTACCATTAGGAAAATACTAATTCAAAAAAGATATATGCACCCCTATGTTTATTGCAGCACTATTTACAATAGGCAACATATGGAAGCAGTTAAGTGTTCACTAATAGATAAATGGATAAAGGAGATGTGATAAATGTACACACAGCAGAATACTACTCTGCCATAAAAAAATTGAAACAATGCCATTTGCAAAACATGAATCAACCTTGAAAGTGTTATGCTAAATGAAATAAGTCAGATGGAAAAGAAAAAATATATATGATGTCATTCACTTGTGGACTATAAAACAAACAAATAAACACAATAAAACAAAAACAAACACCTAGATACAGACAACCGATTGTTGATTACCAGAGGGTAAGGGGGGTGGGGACAGTGAGATGGGTAAGGGGGATCAAATATCTGATGATAGGTTAAAAGTAGATTCCGGTGGTGATGTGCTATAGAGTACACAGATATCAAAGTATAATGTTATACAGCTGAAACATATAATGTTATTAATCAACATTACCTCAATTAAACAAATATTGTGAGGCAGATGGTATGCTGAGTTTGGCAATCCTTGCCTCTGTCCTGCCACTGCCTGTTCCACCTCCACCATAGGAGACAAAAGGTTTTCTCTCTATAATCTTTGCCTTACCCACAGGCACAGGCTATTCCTAACTATCTCAGGTAATGTCCAGACCTACAGAGAAGAGAAAGTTATTTCCTAAATTGTTTCAAACTCTATTCCTTAGTTCTTATTTTCTGCCCCAGGACTTACCCGTTTTCTGGATTAATGGCAATTTTGATATATATAGTCAATTTACAGAAACATCCTAAACAAGTTTAAAATATTTCTAATTTATTTTATAATATGTGAAACCAAAATGCCACACTGCTTTCTCCCACCTGACATTACAGGTTACATATAGACTTACTTACATGTTGTCTCTATCAGGAAAGGCGTCCCCTTATTTTCCACATGCTCCATTGATACTAACCCACCAGAATGGAGTTCAACTGCAAGCTCCTTTAAAGCTTTATGAAGATTTCCGCAAATCTCCTTCAAAGAGAAGTAATCTGGCTTACACCCCCAAATATGCATATACTTATTAAATAGTTTCTTATCACTGATTTTTACTGATCTTGTGTTGAATTATTAATGTAGTATAGGTTTTGTCACCTAGAGTATATGATACTTAGGGTAAGGAGCATGTCTTTATGATTACAATAAAAAGCACAGATAATGTTATTAAATAAACCTGAAATAAAATTCTGCCTCCAAAGTTATATAGCCATGAGACTTTAAAATTGTCTTCATGTTTTATATTTAAAAAAAAAAACAAAATACACAAAACAGGAAAAAGTAACCTCAACAAGTGTTTAAAATATCTTTTTACATTTAACTACAAGTCTAGAAAGCAAAACATATCTTTTTGAAAAGATTTTATTTATTTATTTTTAGAGAGAGGAGAAGAGAGGGAGAAAGAGAGGGAGAGAAACACCAATGTGTGGTTGCCTCTTGCACTGGGGAACATGGCCCACACCCCAGGTGTGTGCCCTGACTGGGAATCAAACCAATGACCCTTTGGTTTGCAGGCAGACACTCAGTCCACTGCGCCACACCAGCCAGGGTGCAAAACGTATCTGTAAATGGAAAAATTAGTTACCACTTGCAAGTTTGTGGTATTCATTTTTTCAAATATTTTTTGTGATCAAACAAACATCTCTATGAAAATCTTTTTTCTCCAATTAAAAAAAAGGATCTTGAAAAGCATTTCCTTACAACAATATTTAGTTACCTGATATAAAAATTGTGTATCAGGTTTAACTAAAAATCTTCAATAGGCACAGTCTGAGGTAAACCAGACTGAGCGGGAATAAGGAATGGAAAGTCAGAGAAATTTATATTTCATTCTATTTAGAGAGAATGAAATGGTTCTCTAAATGGAGAGAATAAATGGTTAAGTATTTGTACCATTTCAGATTTTTACTCCAGACAAAAATATATTAATTTAAAATACTGTGTTTAGATAAATTCTAGTGTCCTATATCATTAAATTATTTGCCTAAAAATTATGCATCAATGTATGTCCACAGTAGGCTTTAAGAAATACTTATGTTTGTGAGCCCTGACTGGTGTGGCTCAGTAGATTGAGTGCCAGCCTCTGAACCAAAGGGTCACTGGTTTTGTTACAGAACAGAGGTCCAAGGCGGGGCAATATTTGGCCCATCCAGGTATGTGAAAAAACTTACAAAACAGTCACATACACACAGGGGCCCGGACTCTGGGGGATGGTATACTAATACCATCCAGACCACCTACTGGGCTCATCTCTCTGCCACCACCAGATCAGAAAGATCTCTCTCAATGCCAGAGATTTGTGAAAAGGAAAGGAAAGGTTTATTTAAGGCATACAGACTTAAATAAGTGACCCAATGTCCCCATTAAACTATCAAAGTCCTTTAGGATAACTACTGATGCCCACAATGCTTTCTTCTCCCCCTGCCCTTATCCGGGCTACCGTAACTTAGGAAAAGCAGCACACGTCCGTGTCCCCAGGCCGCTGGCACCGTCAGCTGTGTTGCCGTCCAGGCAAAGCCTCTTCTTTCCTCCACCAGAGCTGCTGGGGTCTGCAGTCTCACCAAGACCTCATGGTCCTCATCTTGCAAAGCTGCAAAAGGGGATCCGTACTCTTCCAAGTCCCGTGGTTCTCCCCTCTCCCAGTGGCTGCTGAGACCCGGTTTACATGCCTGCACCAGTCTTCCTTTGCAGCCCCATTTCCGACTCCTCCCACAATCGGTTACACCTCTAGCATCCCTGTATTATCCCAAGTTTACTGGGCTGTCCTTGTGAGTCTGAGCAGATCTGAACCAATATCCTGGAGCCAATCTTCTTCCAGCTCTCACTCAGGTGCAGGCACAGTAACCAGGGGGAGTTGCCTCCCAGTTACCTCTTGGGTGGGTGGAAGTCACTCCCTTCTCCCTGGCTCAAAGCATGGCCACAGCTATTTAACATATCTATGAAACCAGTTAAAGGCTATAGATATGTCAAATGACCAAGCCAGAGGTTAGCTGCAGAGCTGTTGCTATGCAAAACAGCTCTCAAAGGCCCTGCTCCATTTGTCCCTTCCCCCAACTCACACCTGTTGGAGGAGGGGTGAGGACGTGTTAATATTTCCTGGACACCTTGGGTTTTGGACCCCATTCCAAATCCCTTTTGAGGGGGACCCCTCTTGGCTGCACCCTGTATCAGTTTGATTCCCAGTCAGAACACATGCCTGTGTCGTCGGCCAGGTGCCCAGTAACAGGTATGTGAGAAGCAACCATACATTGGTGTTTCTCTCCATATCTTTCTCCCTTCCTTCCCCTCTCTAAAAATAAATAAATAAAATCATTTAAAAAGGAAATAAATGTTTGAGTATATGTGTACAAAATTACGTACACACCCACACACTACAGAATAACAAGAGAGATTAGCACAGGGTTTCCTGTCAATTTTCCACATAAAACTGAAAGTATATTCTTGCTTGGAATGGAACCTCAGTAAACGTTTTGAATGAATGACTATGGCTTTCTTCCTTAGATTTTAGGATAGGTCAGTAGCATTACATATGCTATCATCCTTATCACTAGTGGCAAGAATTTGTAAGATAGATGACCAGGATTGTACTATTAATATTTAATTGTGTAACTCTGTGAGACAGAAAATAATGCAGGCAAAATCATTAAGATCTACCTCATAAACCCCACATCCCCATATGTAACTAACCAAGGCAGAATACAAACTGCAGTGACTCAGGGATTTCATATTTATTGCAACCATCCTCAAACCATTTATATAATAAAAACACAACAAAACCCTAATTTCTGAGCTTCTACAAAAGGTGGTGCTGTCTACACAGGCTTGGTTAATTACTTTTTACAATGTAACTGTGTTTATTTTTTTTTCCTGAAAAGCAATGTTTACTTTGCAGTATAATTTAATTGCCCCTTTTCAAGATTAATATTATAGGACATTTCACTTGAGAGTTTGCATATGTCTTGAGTGTATTTTTTGTGATATAGTCTTTCCTATAAGCTAGTCTTTAATTTCTGCTTGGGTCATCTGACACTGGCCTCAATAACTGAAAGGGCCAAGCCACCTATATATGACCATCAATCTTGCAGGTGACAGTGGCACAGAAAATAACAGGGAGCCAACACAGGTGACTATATTATTTACTTAGCTTTTATTAATGCAGATTCAATTCAAATCCATACTAGCATAATAACAATAATAATCTCTCAGAAACAATAAGTAATAATGTCATACAAGAGAATCAGGGAATAACAAACCCAAGTCCCAAGAGTCCAGCCCAGGTCTGACTCTGAGAGGCAACAGGGCTGGGCGGTCCACACCTCGCAAAGCAGAGTCAGAGGGACAGGAGCGCAGCGGAGCTCTTTCTCTCCTGAGGCAGACTGTGCAGGGAGTCTCAGAGTGACTTGCTCTTTGGATGTGGATGCATTGTCCATGGTCCTCTGCTTCTATGTTTCTTTGGTGGCAAGGGCATGCCGATTTTGCACAATTTCTCATAAACATGTTTTTCTTATTTTGGATAAAGTACACGCTGCTTTCCTCTGTTCCCGATAGGCACATGTTGTAGGCATCAGCTTTGATAGGCACACGTTTACATCAGCTCTGATAGACATATGTCGCTTTGTGCAAACTCTATAGATACATGTGGTTTATGTCGCTCCACTGCACAAGCTCTGAGAAGGTGGTGTTGCCCTTCAGATAGACACATGTGTCTGCCACACCGTACTGCACATGCTGAGGGGCTGCATCGTCTCTCTTGGTCACTGCTCTGCTGCACATGCTATAAATATGGCTTCAGACCCTGCTCTCCACAGGATATCTTTAAGACATACTGTAGATACAGAAACTAATCTGCCAAAATTATTTGGTCACTCAACTGACTAAATAATATTTATTTTTAATTCTGATCTGATTTGTGTTTTTAAAACTTTTTAAAAATGAGTTTCCTTAGGTGAATTTATATAGCAGTAAGAATAAAAATATTATACATTTGTAAAATGTCAACCCAACTTTCCCCCTAGGCAAAATACTGATGTCCTTCTATCCAACTGTGTCATTGACTCAGAGGGTAGTTATCTTGTGCTCTGTTGCAAACTTTTTACTGCAGTTTATCTTTCCTCATATTACTATTCAAAATAAAGGGAAAAAACATGCTAAAACATCTCCAATCCCTTCTTTTGAAAGTCAAACTTCTCTTGGACAATACCCATCTTCCCATCATGTACCTAGACACACTTTTGCTAACAAGTTCCCTCACTAACACATTATTTTATATATATGGTCTGTCAACAAGGTATCTAGCCATGTAATATGAAAAATATAGACACTTATTGAAGAAGATACAAGAAACAGTGTACACAGGACAATGATGCTTCAGCCTACTTCAAAGTAAGCACCTTGGGACCACACACAGTTCTCCCAAAGGCCATCAGTTGTCCTGTTGTATTTTCCTGAATGTCACTGACGGTCTGAAATCTCTTCCCTTTCTAAGGTGAGTGTAGTTTGGGGAAAAGCCAGAAGTAGCAGGGTGCCAATCTGGGCTATAGGGGAGCTGAGTCACCTAGGTCATTTGATATTTTGCCAAAAAACTCTGCAGACCACATGATGCATAAGCAGATGTGTTGTCATGATGAAGCTGCCAATCACCAGTGGCCCATAGCTGCTGCTTTCTGAGTCATCTGAATAGTTTCCATGGAGGAATGGTCAAGCTCAATGCAAAATTTAATGCAGATTTGTTGCTCTACTTGCTCAGTCATTTTGAATGCAATGGCCACACAGTACACATGCTCATTCAGTGGCATCCACCGTCCCCCACTGACGAGCACAGTGAAGTTGTCATTGTTCACAAATGCAAATTCTAGTCCACTCTCCTTGGCCACCAGGTTACATGGTGTCTCCCAAACCATTCTCATTATATTAGCAATGGTTGGAGTTTTTCCAGAGAGACCTTGTATGTATATATGTATATGTATACATAGGGAGATTAAAATATTAGCCTGAATATTTTTAATGTCCATTACATAAATGTAAGTGATATTCTACAATACTTTACAGTATATTTATTACACTCTTATTTAAAGAATTATGGAAAATTGGCAGTTAGATTTGTGTCATTAGATTTCACTGAGAGAATGCACACATGGCTCTAAATCCTGAGCTGACATAAACACATGGCTTACAGCAACTTTAAAATGACTGTCCTTGAGACATAATTTATAAAGAACAAACTTCATCTATTTTATATGTACAGTTTTATATTTTTAAAAAATGCACATATCTACATAACCTTCACTATAATCAAATATGATATATCACCATCTTCCCCAAAGTTCTGTGGATTCCCTTTCTAATCCATCCTTACTTATAAGTGACCCAGGCAACAAAATGTCTGCTTTTACTAACAGAAAGATTTATATAGTCTAAAGTTTTATACAAATGGTACTACACAACATAATCCCTTTTCTTTTGCTTGTTCACATTTGCTTGTATGTATCAGAGGTTTGTTCTCTATTATTACTAGTTAGTATTTCATTCATAGTTTATTTAAATGTTAAAATGTAACTACCATTTAATCCAGTCATTTTACTCAAAGGTATTTACATGAGAGAAATGAAATCACATATCTACAGGAAAACTTTAAATGAATGTTCATAGCAGCCTTATTTTGAATATCGAACAGGAGAACTAACATAAATGGTCATCAACTGGACAATTGATAAAATTAATGTAGTTTATGTACACAACGAAATACTATTTAGCAATAAAAAGGAATGGGTTATGGATGACACAAAACAGTTTAGTTAACAGGTCACTATATTCAAGATAAGAATCTATAATAATACACATTTACATTTAACTGTGGATTATTATCTGAATCTTAAAGAGATTACTTCTAGAATTTATGCACTAGCTAAAAAATATATTTTCAGGCACATTGTCAAACATATGAAATGAATGCAAGAATACAGATTTGCTATACTGGAACTGAATTTAGTGCACTGAAAAGTGACCAATCTCTGTTTTCTGAGACATAATAAATTAGAAAAGTTAATCTGATTTATAGTTGTTAAACCATCTTTGGCACAGTCTAATATTTTGTTGTACATAAAAATATTTCTATGTTGTAATTAAAGATATGTAAGACTGTATTGCTCCTATGCCAAGAAAGAAAGTTACTCTGCTTATTGGAGGCTGAGACTATGACATAGCACATGTATATGAGTATGGAGTCCACTTCTTGCCAAGGGGTAAAAATACTGGGGTAGGGTTGAACTTATCTCAAATTGTTCAGGGAGTCCAGGTCATCAATCTGTAGTAAGAAGTCTTACAAAAAGTGTGCAGTGCTGACCCTTAGGACAGCTTAATCTATGTCCAGCACTGAAACAGAGGGCTGCCAGCACCCTCCTCACACACGAACACATATTTTCAAGCAAATAATAACATCAATTGTGTAGAAGTGATGCAAATTCACTAAAAGTTTCTAAACTCTGCAGAGAAGTATAAAATACAGGTACAATAATATAATTTTAAAACCCCAAAATAAGCATCATTCCAGGTATTATGTATATATTTATAAAAACAAAATGATACTTAAATATATATATATATATATACACATATATAATTTAACATTTGTTTTCTTATGGTGATTCGAGTAACATGTATTAAATTTGATTCAAATTTATCAAAAAATAAATTTCACTGAAGTTGAAGAAACAGGTGAACTTCAATGGTGCATTTTCTCACTACAAATGATATTTCTTAAAAATTCTTTCAACAGACATTTACACCTCTGCTCCTCCTTTATTTCATTATTTCCATTTCTGTAGTCTTAGAGCTGTATAATTATTACAGTGGGAGCCTAACTTCAGAGCCTTAGCGAGTCCTTTGCTCAGTTTAGAATGGCTTCTTCCTCTCTATCTACTTTGATTATTTCCTTGGTTAATTGGATTTCACCATCATTTTATTTTCAAAAAGCTCGAATAGATTCTGTATGTTCATTGTTTGCAGGATGTATGATCAATTCTACTCTTACAAAATTACAGCCCAGTAGGGAAAAAATGAAGGAAATTATGCTTATTTGTATATAAATATACCTAGAACATCCTCTACCATTTGGTAAATACATCTGGGAAATATGCTTGAATTTCTTATTTCTGGCAGAATTTTTGACTTTTGGGTTCTGGCAGAACCCAGGAAAATCTGAATACTATTTCAATATGTAGTTTCTGGAGAAATCAATGCACACACACGCATGCATGTATAAGTCTTTGATGTTAAGTACAGTGGGATCTATTATGGAGAATGTTCTTATGCCAAAAAAAAAAAACTTTGACAGAGAGATATTTCTGCATGGTTCTGTTAAAAAGTGTAATATATACCCCACCAGGTGGCTGATTTGGTTGGAACATTGTATACCAAAAGGTTGTGGGTTTGAACCCTGGTTCAGGCACAGTCAGGAGGCCACCAATGGATGTTTCCTTTCCCACATCTCTCTCTCTCTCTCTCTCTCTCTCTCTCCCTTTCTTTGTCTCTAGAATGAATAACCATATACTTGGATGAAGATTGAAAAGAAGTATTACACACACACACACACACACACACACACACATACTCCACTGCATCTCAAAAACAATGAAACCATATCAAATTAAAATTTAATTTCCACAACATTGTTAACTTGAGTGTTATTTAAATAATTTAGGCATGCATAAATAATGCATATGTAACTAATTAGTAGTTTCTACATTACCTTCTCATATTCTTTTTTACAGGCATCTCAGACATTTAGAAAAACTTAAAATTGTAGACTTATTGGGAGAGGGTAGAAAAGATGGCGAATTAATGAGATTTGTTGTAGCTGACACTAAAGATTCTTGAAATATTTTATTTGACAGAATATAAATATTTATTCTCAAGCCAATTATATGAATGGTTTATGAATTACCATAAATCTCCCCTTCCTTCATTTTCTCAGAGGGTCACTTTTGCACTGAAACAATGGTGAGATTGTGTCAGCTCTATAAACTCTTTAACTAAATCAAGAAAGTCAGAACTAGGGTAGATGATATATACAAAGTGTC
This sequence comes from Carollia perspicillata, assembly GCA_004027735.1. Lineage (NCBI taxonomy): Eukaryota > Metazoa > Chordata > Mammalia > Chiroptera > Phyllostomidae > Carollia > Carollia perspicillata. The sequence goes on from PVKM010024030.1 coordinate 19,497, forward strand.
AGTCAATTTATTATTCTGTAACATTTAGCATTATATTATCTAAGCTAAAAAAAGAAACCTGGAAGTGGATTTGACATTGTACTTCTTTTTACATTAATTATGCTAATGAGCCTCAGGGCAAGTTAGGTGAATATGGGCTGTATGGAGTAACAGTTGGTAACCCTTCCTGGGACCAGTGATCTATTCACCAAACTGAGGCTATAACCATTTCTAAAGAGAACACTCATACTCCAGATACATAATCATTATACTGAAATATAATTAGTTTCAGAGAAAAATCTGGGCTATAGAGGCAATATTTATCTAATAGAGAAACTGAACTTACAATACCAGAAAAATGAATATTTACTCCAACCATGCGATGCCATTGAAAATGCATAAAAATTCATCACTGTCTTTCAAGTCACATCTAAATGTGTAGTAAAGAGAGTAAACACAATAACTTAAATATAAGCCGTGACACCATTAAAATCCTAGAGGAGGACATAGGCAGGAAAACCTCAGATATCTCACACAGCAACATTTTTACTGATATGTCACCCAGAGCAAGGGACATAAAGGAAAGAATAAACAAATGTGATCTCATCAAAATAAAAAGCTTCTACATAGCTAAAGAAAACAGCATTAAAATAAAAAGAGAATCAGCTATATGGAAAAACATATTTGCCAATGATACCTCAGACAAAGGTTTAATCTCCAAAATATACAGAGAATTTACATGACTCCACTCTAAGAAGATAAGCAACCCAATTAAAAATGGGCAAAGGACTTGGACAGACATTTCTCCAGGGAGGACATACAGAGGATTCAGAGACACATGAAAAGATGCTCAATATCGTTAGCCATTAGAGAAATGCAATTTAAAACCACAATGAGATACCACTTTACATTGGTCAGAAGGGCCATCACAAACAAAGCAACAAACAAGTGTTGGAGAGGTTGTGGAGGAAAGGGGACACTAGTTCACTGCTGGTGGGATTGCAGACTGGTACAACCACTATGGAAAACAGTATAGAATTTTCTCAGAAAACTAAAAATGGAACTGCTTTTTGACCCAGCAATTCCACTGCTAGGGTTATATCCTAAGAACCCTGAAACACCAATCCAAAAGAACCTATGCACCCCAATGTTCATAGCAGCACAATTTACAATAGCCAAGTGTCGGAAGCAACCTAGATGCCCATCAGTAAATGAATGGATCAAAACACTATGGTACATATACACAATGGAATTCTATGCAGCAGAAAGAAAGAAGGAGCTCCTACCCTTTGCAACAGCATGGATGGAACTGGAAAGCA
>PVKM010024031.1:0-20795 GCA_004027735.1 Carollia perspicillata
TTTAGGAGTTCAATTTATCAAAGCACACGCTAGGAGCCAAATTACCCAGGGCTGTGTGCAAAATGACATTTTGCCTCCTTCCAACCATCCCAATCCTAAACACTCATTTCCATGAGCTGGTTAATAATTTAAGATGAAAAAGGCAAAGGGGGGTCTAAAGGACTCTGCCAGCCAAGAATCCAGAAGCAAGGGCTACTAGAATTCTGCAGCTGACAGTGGATGGTGCAGGTGCAGAATTGCATACGTCTGCATGTTATCACTGCCGCAGAAATCTCTTACCCTTGCTGCAGAAATCAGCCCTGGAGTGCCCCAGAATTCCAAGGGCCTGGGTATGGGCCAGTGTAGCTTTGGAACCAAGTAGTGAAGATTATCTGAAGGATAATTTTTCTAGTCAACCAAATGTAAGTACGGAGATTTTATACCCATTTTTTGTGGTTGTGATGTCTGTGAACTGGTGATGCAGATGTGTGGTGATTTGTGATGGATGATTTTCTTCTCCCAACCCTCAAGGAAATCAGGCAAATCAAAAGCATCTCCTGCTTTTTTTTTTCTTTTTGTCCTCCAGCATCACCAACCTGAAGTACTGGGGCCGCTGTGAACCAATCACCTCCAAGACACTACAGCTTCTCAATGACCTCTCCATTGGATATCCTTTTCTAAGCTAGCTTCTGTGCGCAACAGGAACTGTGCTGTGCCGCCCTCTTGAAAGTGGGAAGCTACCTGCTGTTCCCACTTGCATTTAGCTTTATGTGTACTTAAGTATCTTCCTTTTTCTCAGGAGCCGAAGGCAGTGCCCGTGCAGAATCTAGGAATAATTCCAGACCCCCAAAATGAGCCCATCCACATGCTAATAGTTTATTACAGCCTTATCCCTGGCTATCTCTGAGACCCACAGAACCCACCAGATCTGTCTGATGGGTACACACTCTTTATGGCCAGGATTTCAGCATCCTCGGTGGCCACAGAGTCCATCCTGATTGTCAGCCTGTTGGTAGAAGCAACCTGCTGACAAGTTTTCACAATCAAAGTAGTGACTGTGCTTCCTCTTGACTTGGACTAGGTCTGCTTAAAGTTTGAATTGCTCTAAGACAACCTTTCACAACCAAGGGTCTGCCAGAGAAGTAAACCCTAAAATACTGAGTTTTTTCTCCGTTCTTTCAAAGACTCTCTATAGCTAGTACCATCCTAAATGCATGGGAGAGAAAGTTGACGCAGTGCACACAGTGGATCCCTTAGGCCGGGCTTTAGGGCTTAATTGTCTCTGAGAAGCCTTGTGGAGGAGAGTCACTTTAGGATATTCATGACTCTTGGGGGGAAACCGCTGGGCTCTTCCTATTGTCTTACAGACATGAGTTCAGTGTGTGTGCTCTCCGTGGATTAGTTGAATACTTCTTAGAAGAGAACACATTCGCTTTCCCTTTAGGCAGTGTTAGACTCAAGTGGTTAAGAAAAACAAGATTATCTGGGTATGGAATTCATAGTAAAGAAAGAAACTATTCTTAGGATAAAGTAGAGTTTCGTTCTGCGGTAAAGATTCTGGGTTCGCATCACACTTTCCTTGACCCTCTTCCTTTGTCCTTACGTACAGTAGTGTAAGGAAACTAGTGAAGCTCAGTGCGGTACAGTTCATGCTGAACAATCACACGGTGAGTGATGGTGGCCCCTCTTCCTGCCTCTGCTCTCCAGCCACCCCACTCACACCTTCTCAATACGTAAAGGAGATGTTAGGTTGGGTCCTGGGGTGGGTGCTGCTGCAGCCCAAGTGGGTCCCTGACCCCTGCCACAGCAACAGCTCCCGCTTAACTGTCATCGGAGCTACTCTTTGGGGTCCTAATGATCTGCTGTTGTTCGTATTTAGACAAACTGGTTGTAGATAACAATTAAAAAAAAAACTTTTTTAAATGTCCTTCGCACCCTTAAAGAATGACAATGTAGCCATAAGCCTGAAAGGACTCAGTAGGTCTAAGATGACTGGCTTACATTCTGTCATTTTCACTTGTTTTCTCTTTTTCAACAGAGCGAGCACTTTTCATTTTTGGGTATTAACAATCAGTCCAACCTGACAGACATGCGGTGTCGGACTACCTTCTACACAGCACTTGGGCGTCTCCTTATGGTGGATTTAGGTACTGCAGTAAACCTTAGAGGCTTAAGAAGTAATCTGACATTATTCCAAATTTTTACTTGAGGATAGAAAACTAGATGTGGGGGGAAATCATTTCTGTTGTTTCAACAGTAACACAACTACATGAAATAACAGTCTGATTTCGCCAAGACTGCGCCACACTGTCGTGGTCCTTGTACCTGGAAGAGAATAACAGAATGCACCTGAAGACTTCTGCTGATAGGCAGTGGGTCTAAAATTCTCTTCATATTTCTCATCTGTAAAATAAGGGAGTTGAAAACTGAGATCCCTTAAAGGCATCTTGGTGGTCACAAAAGGGGTGCGACCACCCGGGATGGGCAGCGAAGCCTTTTCTTTCCCAGTTCGGTGGCACGTGTGAGCCCAGGGGCCGTGAGCCTCTTTCTAGCTCCAGCTGTGATATTAGCATGTGGGCTCGACTGGTAACGGAAGCAGAACGGCGTCATCATAAGTTTAGGCTATTTAAATTACTTCTGCTACGGTGATATTAAAATTTTTTAAGCTTATGAAAGGTTACTGAAAAAAGAAAAACATGAACAAAGCCCCTACACGCATGATTCAAGTTTGAGTCTCAACCAGTTCTCACGCACCAGACTGGTCCTTTCTCAGCTGACATGGCTTCTCACCGAATGAAAAGTAATAAACACCAGAGTGCCTTATACACATTCACAGGAATCTCTGATGTCAGTCAGCATTGAAAAAATTTGAACATTCTTGGACAAGATGATTTCTGCCATTTTCTAGTTTAAAAATGATTCCTATATATACATTTTATTCTGAAGTTACTACTAAAACCTATTGGGGTAACAAAGGGCCCTTGATTTGCCCTTAGACCTGCTCATCTCTTACAACGTCTTACTTTTCATGCACACACAACTTTGCATTTTGTGCATTGGGGTCACATCCTGCTCGTTTCCCTTACAGGAGAGGATGAAGATCAGTACGAGCAGTTCATGCTGCCACTCACAGCAGCGTTTGAGGCCGTGGCCCAGATGTTCAGCACGAATACTTTCAATGAGCAAGAGGCAAAGGTGAGCCCTTCACCCACTGGCTGGCCGGCCTCTGGTCGAGGACATTTCCTTACGGAGACTAGGTTGGCTAGCAGTGCAGAAAAGAGGGCTTACCCATACATTTTCTAGTGGGTTTGCTTTGTGTTTTATCTCCCAGACTCCCGGGATTTTGAAATAGAAGAGCCAGCATGGGTTTATGAACTCGATGTTAAAGTGTGTTTCTAAGCAGCCTTTAGGATTTCTTTTGTGTGCGCGCCATAAGTTTTTAAATGTATGAGCATAAAGTTATATTATGCGTTTGCCTTGCCTTATTAATCTCTGTCGTGTGTCTAGTTTATGCTCCCTTTTCCTTTTTAATACTCTATTAGCTTCATTAGTCTTTTTTTTTTACTTTGTTTTAGCTCTATTTTATCTGTTTTGGATTTCATTTATTTTTATTTTCATATATTTTCCTTGGGGTTATTTTGTTCTAACTTCTTAATTTTTCAGTCCTTATTTCCTATTGTAACCATGTAAGATTGGAAACGTGCCCCTAGGTATATTATCCAGAAGTTGTCTTTTTAATTGTGGTAAAAACACACATGTACACACACACACACACAAGCTCTGGCTGGCTCACTCAGCTGTAGTGTCATCCTGTACACCAGAAGGTTGTGGGTTGAAGTCCTGGTTGGGGCACTGACTGGGCTGTGGGTTCGATCCCCAGTCAGGGCAACCAGTTGATGTTTCTCTCTCACATAGATATGTGCCTGTTTGTCTGTCCATCCCTCCCTCTCACCCTCTGTCTTTCTCCCTCTCCTCCCTTCCTCTCTAAAATCAATAAACATGCCCTCAAATGAGGATTAAAAAATATTTTTAAAAGCCCACATAAAATTTACCATGTAACCATATTTAAGTGTGTAGTTCAGTAGCATTACGTCCACAAGTTTTGATGTCTAGTATTTTTATTATTCGGTTTTTTATATTTTCTAATTTCCATTAACATTTCTTTGATACGCAAGTCTTTTAGAAGGGTTTATGAATTTCTATATATACGGAACTTTTTAAAAGATTCATTTATTTTATTTTTAGACAGAGGGGAAAGGAGGGAGAAAAGAGAGGGAGAGAAACATCAGTGTGTGGTTGCCACTCGCACACCCCTACTGGGGACCTGGCCTGCAACCCAGGCACGTGCCCTGACTGGGAATCAAACTGGTGACCCTTTGGTTTGCAGGCTGGCGCTCAATTCACTGAGCCACACCAGCAAGGGCTAGAATTTAAATTTACCCTTAGTTACTGATGCCTGGCTCTCAAAATGGTCATTTTTAGATTTTGCTTTCCCCATCTTTTTACTTTGTGTACATCTGTTCCCCTTACCTGTAGAGCTCTGTACCAAAACCAGAAGACACTGTGCTGTTAATATTTGCAGGATGTTTTCATAGTGTTCATATGACACCGAAGCTAAGTTTTAGAGCTACCAACTAGTCAGGGGTATTGCCCCCCAAAATGCCAGGTATTACTTGACATTCTAAAATGCTAATTTTTCATCTTTAGAAAGCCTCTTAGTTTCCTATATTCAAGTCAGCAGGGAAGTCAGAGCGCAGCACCACTTACTCCCCACCTCTCTCCTCTTTATTCCAGTGTTTTAGGGTCTGAGATGAGTGCCATTCAAAGGTACATTAGTGTGGAACATATCAATAATGCAGGCTAGAGTGACAGCCAATGTCAAGGATAACTGAGGGATGTCAGCCCTTTTCCCCATCACGTTCGTTTCATACAGTGTAGGTAAAGTTAATGAAAAGAACCATTGTGGCCATGAACTACAACTGCTACCATATCTTTGTTACACCTCATGTAACAAGTCTATAGATGGACCGTGTCTGAGACTTGAATGTGGAGCTCATGGTATGGGTTTAGGAATGGCACTGTTTGCTTAAGGCAGGCTGTTAGTAGGAGTAGACGTTTTTAACAAAGGAGTCAGGATCCGCAGTGTGCTACCTCTCTGAGCCTACTGATGACTACCAGCTCTTACGAGGAGTCTTACTGCTGTTCGGGGCCCACAAGTAAAAGTTCTACTGAGAGGAAGCATTGGGCTTGGAGTCTTGGTGCTGTGAGGCTACTCCTGTCCTTTTTGCCACCTTGCAGCATGACTTCAGGCAAGTCACCTGACCTCTGGGCCTCAGTCTCTCTCTCTCTGAAAAAGTAGACTCTAGAACTTCTCAGCTCTAAGGTTCGGCCCTTCCATCTTATTTCCAGGAACCGTTTGGCCTCCTCCATCTTCCTCCCAGCAGGGTCTGCATTGGGCCTCAAGGCGCCTCGGGCACCTTAGGTCACTAGGTGTGGCACCAGGCCTTCAGGGAACAAGATTGTTCCACCTCTTCTTTTTTTTTCCTTTTTTCCCTACCTCTTCTTGTGTAAGCTTTCTCCTTTCTCTACTTTTTGCACGATTTACCATAGTAATGTCTTCAAACTTTGTCAGGCTGTTTTTGCCATAATGGGCCAGGGACTATCCCTTTTTTAGTATAACCTGGTTCTAAAAATAATTTTCCAAGGGAAAAGATTTCACTCTCATATAGAAGAGATCTCTTACAAATATGTGGGGAGGGTTATTTGTTGAATGGTGGGAGGAAGAATTTGATTACAGGAATGTGAAGGCACCATCAGGTGATTAAAAGTTTGTTTTTTCTTCTGTTTTTAACATATTTTTGCCTTCTACTGCAGCGAACTTTAGTTGGCCTGGTAAGAGACCTGAGAGGGATAGCTTTTGCCTTCAATGCCAAGACCAGCTTCATGATGCTGTTTGAATGGATGTATCCTAACACGTATCACAGCTGGCCTTCACTGGTGTTTGAATAAGTGGCGGGGTCCTTGGGGAAGAAGGAAGGGGGAGGAGTGGCAGGCAGAAAGGGTGCAGAGTAGCCTGGTAGACCTGCCGTGGACATGTCCTGTAAGCTGCCATACCAGAGTGGTCTGATGACATGATGCCGTCTGCCCTGCTCGCTGAACCGGGGAAGTAACTGAGCCACTTCCCAGCATCTCTGAGTCACAGACGGGAATGCCTGGCAAACTCTCCCACTGCGGAACCGTTGCACGGGAATTTTGCTACACTTAGGAAAGAGAGACATTTCAAACTTCAAAAAAAGACAGCTTTACTAGGAATTAGAAAGTCAAACCTTTCTTCATAATTTGACCAAATCATTTCAAATCTGAGTGCCTCCATTTCTCTAATAATTATGTGACAGGAATGGCTGATCCCCTATCATACCACAAATGGTAAGAGAATAAATTACAATATGGAACACATTGTGCTCTTCAGAAGAAAGGCAGTATGTAAATTACAGTGTATTGTTAGGTACCTGTTACAAGTTAAAGGGCACACAATCATTCCAAGATTAGCAAGACAGGAAATTAGAGAACCGTAATCAGACAGTTTATACCGGGCCAGAGCTGAGAAATTATTTTAAATTCTGTCCCTTCCTGTATTCAGAATTCTTCCTTAGCTTTTTGTTTACAGATACCCATCCTACATGCCAATTCTCCAACGGGCAATTGAGCTGTGGTACCACGATCCAGCCTGTACCACACCCGTGCTCAAGCTGATGGCCGAATTGGTTCATAACAGGTAAGGAGGAAGGGCACAGCTGCCCTTCTAGCTGAGTCGGCCCAGAGACAGTCAGCCGTCTCTAGTGTCTTGGGCAGATTGTGGAAGATGGGACGGTTCACTGCTGAAGAGAGTCTCACATTGCACCTTCTTACAAGAAGTGAGTCTGGCAACCAGGATTCTGAGCTCCCTGCCCACACACGAAAGTAGACATTTGGTAATGATGCCGTGCCCCTCGCCTTTCATAGAGGCAGTCGAGAGTGACTGGGGACACAGTACAATGCCCTTTCTTAAGAAAGATACTCAGTAGGCAAACTATAGCTGCATCAGTAAAGATTGACTTTAACAGAAAGTAAGAACAATTTCCAAAACACCAAATTGTTAAGTTTGCCCAATGATTTAGGGATGGAGAAAAAGAAAAATCAGCACTTTGACTTCACTAGAACTTCAGACCGATACTTCTGCCTCTTACGGCACTTCTGAGAGAGTAGTTTTGGTGAGGAGTAGGCAGTACTCAGAAGGGGTTGTTTCCTCCCACAAGGCTTGTCGTCAGGAGTTGCTCGTGTATAAAATAGAGATTTGAGAGCATCTGCTCTTTGCTAGGCAGTTTCCTACGCTATTGTGCAGGACAAAACCTCTGCCCTCTTAGACGTCACATGGTAGGAGGGCAACAGAAAACAAGCACGGACAGTCATTTCAGACAGTGGAAAGGGGTAGGAAAAAATAATGCACTAAAACAAAGGGATCAGAGGGGAGTGGGATCAGAGAAAAGGTGATGCTTAATCCGGTGTCTGAGTGACGAGAAAGAATCTCTGCCCTGCAGAGAGAGGGCAGAGAGCATCCAAAACAGCGAAAACAACTGCCAAAGCCCTGCCGTGGGGTGAGCTTGCTGGCACTAGACAGAACAGTGCCACCAGAGGGAGCACGGTGCACGGGGGGCCTGGTGGGCAGAGGCCCCCACACAGCAACGTGGCACTGCAGTAGTGAGGAACAGGCCTGTGCTCTCAGTGCAGCGGGAAGCTGCTGAAGTGCGCAAATTAAAGTCTCCTGTACATTACTTAACGGTGCCATTCTAGCTGTCACATGAAGAATGGGACTGTGGGGGCAGGAGTGGAAGCAGAGGACCGTAGAGGAAGTGGAAGGGTTCTGGGCACTCTATACACCCAGATCCCAGTGGGGTCAGCGTCGGGAGGGAAGGGAAGAACGCCTAGGTTCTGGGAAGCTCATTAAAGGGTGGAGCAAACCAAACCAGAGTTGCTTTGGTCAGGGACTAAAATCTCGGGCTAGTTTTAAATGTTTGTCTCCCCTGCCTGACTTGTGGTGCAGCATTCCCAGTAGAGAGTGGTAAGGAGGCGCCTCCCCACCCTTAGCTGCTACTGAAACTAAGGCAAATGCAGATTAACGTCTAAAGACTGAATTAGTACTACCAAGAAGTGACAGTGTTAGAAGCTCTGCTTTTCATCAAACAAAACAGAGTCTTAAAACAGTAATTTTATTTGCTGCCTCTTTTTTTTTGTTTGTTTTCTTTTAATGTTTTCAATTTGAGCCGTAGAACTTAAATCTAGCATGTCGGCCTTCAAGATATAAGCTATATCACTGGTTAAATATCTTTGATTAGCTTGGTTATTTCACATTAGGGTAGGTAATCTGCACATCTTAGTGCAAAAAGAATCACCCGAGGTACTCGGCTGAGAGCCTGGAGTATCCCAGTCTTCTGGCATCATACCTCTGACTTTCCTTCCGTGTTCCCTGCTCAGATCCCAGCGACTCCAGTTTGATGTCTCTTCCCCCAATGGCATTTTACTCTTCAGAGAAACTAGCAAGATGATAACAATGTATGGTAAGTGCTTCAGAGGAGCACAGCCCCGGAAGCGAATTGCACCTGCATCACCACACTCTGTGCAGTGGGGGTCTGTGGCTAGCTCAGGTGGCCGCCAAGACGGCACTGCAAGGCATGCTGGGTTGCTCATATGTTTGTATTATAGTGTCAACTAGCACTAAGAGCCTTTGGAGTAGGAGAGTTGAGTCGGTATGTAAACTCTCTATTGTACTGTGGTACAATATATTTAATTAAATATATTTATCACATGTCTACTCAGGCAATCGCATCCTGACACTAGGAGAGGTCCCAAAGGATCAGGTTTATGCACTGAAGCTCAAGGGCATTTCCATCTGCTTCTCCATGCTGAAGGCTGCTCTCAGTGGGAGTTATGTCAACTTTGGAGTCTTCCGTCTCTATGGAGACGATGCCCTGGACAATGCTCTCCAGACCTTCATCAAGCTGCTCCTCTCCATTCCCCACAGTGACCTCCTGGTAAGACTTAAGCTTCATTGACAGTCCTTGATCCTCCTGTTCAGGCTTTCTTGGCCTGAGACCATGATTGAACAGTTCTCTAGAGAACTGTAACCTAGCTCCAACTAGGTCTTTTGTTTTCCCATATGAAGGGAAGTGAGCTCTTCTATTAAAGATCTTGCTCCCTGCATGCTGAGGTTCACAGCACCTAAGCTGACATTCGTTTTCCTGTTCTCCCACAGGACTACCCCAAGCTCAGCCAGTCTTACTATTCACTACTGGAAGTCCTGACGCAGGACCACATGAACTTTATTGCAAGTCTGGAACCTCATGTCATCATGTATATTCTCTCTTCCATATCTGAAGGACTCACTGCACTTGGTAAGCACCTGGGTTGGCAGGGGGGTTTTACCACTTAACTAAACAAAAAAAAAGAATCTTGCCCCAGTATCCAAAGGGTTACTGCTTCAGGGAGTTGGCCCTACCAACAGAGCACACCATAGTTACCTTCTCACCCAGCAGATCCTCACTGATCACTTTCTAAGGACCAGGCATGTGCTGGGCACTGAGGACACAGTGATTAATAAGACACAGTCCCTGTCCTTCAGGAGCTTTTTATCTGTGGATGAAACGGACACCTGCCTCTTCGCTTACCCAGGATAGCAGTGGGGGTGTGAAGTGCTATGGGAGTTCTCGGCAAGCACCCCTAAACTCCTGGATTTCAGGAGGGGGTCAGGGAAGGCAGACAGAAGAGCCAGTGTCAAACGTACACAAAAGGCTGCAGAGATCTTACCAGGTTAGGGGCGGTGGGGCTTCCTAGCAGCAAGAACCACAGGTACTAGCACCTAGAGGCAAGAAAGATCCAGAAATCCAGGTGTCTGCACACTGTGCAGAAGAGAATGAAAAGGAATAAAGCTGGAGCAAGAGAGAGGCAGGGCAAACTTGGAGATCACAAGGGGGCTCTTCAGCCCTGTCGGGGTGTTTGGAGTCTGTCTGGAGGCAGTAGAAGCTGTGGGAGAGCTTTACACAGCTAGACCGGGCGCTTTCCATCCTGCTCCAGCTGGTTCCAGCCAGCCATTTCGTCCTCGCGATGCCTTCCAGCCATCTTAGTATGTGTTCAGAGTATAAAATACACTTTTATATTGGGCTGAGCGCAACATAAATAGGAAGATTAAGTCAACTGCAAAGTAGTCTCAATCCACTGCAAGTGCGTAGAATGGCTTTTGGGCTGTCCACCCTGGCGAGTTCCCCTCACCCCTGTGCACTCCTTTGCTGCACATCTACCTCAGCTGCTGTACAGCCATGTGTAGGGCAGCTTGGGAAGGCTGCTTCATAGCTTCTTAAAAATAGAGGGACCTCTGCCCAAACAGGAGCAGAGTGGTTTCCTCTTTTACGGGCTCATCCCTTAGTCCTCTGTCCTGAGCCTCACCAAGTCAGAACTCGTTCCACAGGCTACGCTGCAGTGTCATCTTTGTGAACTGCAGGGATGAGTCTGCAGTCCCCACTGGCACACTCCCCCAAGACGCCTGAGAGACAAACAACCCTGCACCCACCCTGGCCAGTGTCGGTGTTGACAGGCCGCACTAAGCTGGGTTCACCGGCATCCCTGAGATAGTCAGAGGGTAGGCTCCCTGCTCACACTTCTTGGATTCTGTTCACAGCCCTTGCAATTACTAGCAGTGGGATCTTGAGGCAAGTCACATAACCTCTCCAAACTTTGGTTTACTCATTTGTAAAATGGAAAGTCTATCTCCTGGAGTCCTCAAGAGGATAAATTAGAGATAATATCTGCAAAGTCCTTGGCACAGTGTCTGGTACAGCAGGAGTACTTGCTACTTGTGAACTATTTGTTATTTTTTATAAAGCAGAAGACATACATCTATATTACATTATCACACACTCACACACTCACTTTCAGACTTAGACTTTGACCTGTATTGAGGGTGAGCAGTTAACAGAAAGCATCCTGAGCAGTGGCCTTGGCTGAACTGGTCACAGTACAGTCTGACCGGGCACCTCTGGGACCTCAGCCAAGGGCAGTCGTGTTTGCCCAAGTCACTAGCAGCAGCTCAGTGTCCCTGCTCTCTCCCGCCCCTCCCTCTTCTTTCCTAGACACCATGGTGTGCACGGGCTGCTGCTCCTGCCTGGACCACATTGTGACGTACCTCTTCAAGCAGCTGTCACGTAGCACCAAGAAGAGGACAACACCCCTGAACCAGGAGAGTGACCGCTTCCTGCATATCATGCAGCAGCATCCGGAAATGATCCAGCAGGTGAGGAATGCGAGGGTTAGCAGGCAGCGGTGGTGCTTCGCAGGGGAAGAACCTCTCTCTCTTTTCTCCTTTTCCTCTGGAAGAACCTCTCTCAGGAGACGGGAAGCCAAGCAAGACAATGAATCTGACTCATATCTCACCAGACTGACGCTGCCCAGGAGCAGTTTATCCTTAAAATGGCAGTGGATTTGGGGTGTGTTGAGTAATCACTGGATACAGAAACTCTGAGTGTCACAACAGCCCCTGGCCCGTGAACACTGTCCTCCTTCCATGACAGTGACTTTGCTCCCCTGTGGCCGTCAATGGAGCATGGGCTAGCAGTGGCCAGCAGTAAAGCCTGTTACTCCCATAACTCGTCTTTGTCTCCATTACTCACCAAGGAAACAGTGAAGTAATTCACGTTCCCATCACAGCCCCAAAATGGTATAAAGCTGTCTCCTCTGAGATGAGTGCAAGGAGCTGTAGTGCAAAGTGAGTTTGCACTGTAATCTCTGGCTCAACCAATCCCATTTCCCACAAATCAGGGTGAACTAGGAAAGTCCATCTTAAAATGAATTATCAAACCAATCTAAAGAACAGGAAGGGAAACGTCTTAAAAGAAAAACGTACCTTGTGATAGAAAATTACAGCGAAGCTGCACAAAATATTTCTCTGGTTTACCCTAGACAGAAAAGGCTTCCGCCCTAATAAACTCCTCTGTTTGGAATCTGTAATTCTATCTTGGGTAGCCACCACTAGATCACTGCCTCAGATTCTCCATTTCCAGATGCTGTCAACGGTGCTGAACATCATCATCTTTGAAGACTGCAGGAACCAGTGGTCTATGTCCCGACCCCTGCTTGGCTTGATACTACTTAATGAAAAGGTGAGCGAGCCGTCCCCGATGCCCGGAGCCAGAAGCAGGGGTGGGTGTGCATTTTCCAGGAGGACACTGCGAGAAACACACAAACATCCCACCGTGAGAGGGGAAATGGCCCATTTTTCTAAGCACATCCTGCTCATGCGCTGAACAGCATGTAATCGCTTACCCATTAGGGGTCAGCGCATGTGGCAGGTCAGACGAAGGAAAAGCCTGAGGAGGCGTTACAAGGAGAGAATGTACCTGGAGGTCAAAGCACCTGCGACCTGAGTTCTAATTCCGCTGCTTAGAGTGTTTACAGAGTTGAAGTTCTTGATGTTTGTGAGATACATATACTGTACATGATCTTGTTTGCTTGAATTTTAAAAATAAAGTTACGCAGTTTTAGTAGATACTCCATTCTTGTGGGAGAAGAGCACTCCCTCTGCCCTGCAGATGATGAGGGCTAATCCGCCTTTCCCCGTCTTCTCTCCTCACCCTGTGCTGCTCCTGGACCCGCAGTATTTTTCCGACCTAAGGAACAGTATCGTGAACAGCCAGCCTCCAGAGAAGCAGCAGGCTATGCATCTGTGTTTCGAAAACCTGATGGAAGGCATAGAGCGCAATCTCCTAACGAAAAACAGAGACAGGTGGGTGTAGAGGGCCCTCCCGAGAAATCCTAGGAAGTTGTTGTTCAGGCTGTTGACGCAAGGGGGACCCCTCAGCTGTCAGATACTGTGTGCACAGTGCTGTCTAATAGGAGAGCAGGCCGCATCAGGAACTGTACATTTTCTAGTAGCCACGTTCAAAAAAGGTAAAAAGAAACAGGCAATATTTTTATGTAACCCATTGTACCAAAAATATTGTCAGTGTGTGATCAGGTTTTTAAAATTGAGAATTTTAACGTTCTTTTTATTAAGTTCAAGATCTTGGGTATTTTATACTTATCATGGTATCTGAATTCAGATGCTCAATTTTCATCAGAAATATTTTACTTGTATTTAGATTTCATGAAAGTTACGTACATTCTTAGAAGTTCTCCAATAACTGAATTGAGTAACAGATTTTTCTCAGTTAATTTTTAAATTTTACTTGAGTTTTAAATGTGGCATTTTAATTTAAAATTAATTAAGGTGTGATTGGGGGACTGAATTTTGGTTTTACTTCCTTTGAATCACTTCCTCAATTACATGGCATACCCCATGTGCTCGGTAGCCAGTTCTCCAGCATGCGGCTCTCAGCGTTAAGGAATGAGATAGCTTCGTCCTCTTCCTTTGTGAAGTTCCTTCCCGCCTCTGTCAGTGAAACTCCCTCTGTGCCGCCATGAACCCAGGGTGCCCTCAGCCTAGGATATGACTAGCCATGACGTGGCAAGTAGAAGGGGGCACAAAACTAGCCCAACTTTCCCTTAGTCTTAAGACTGATAATTTACTGACCTTAGAAACAGAACCCATCAATTAGTACGTTCTGCCTCTCACCAGCCGTATGTCTGCTAGAAACGTTTCAGGCAAAACTTTTCCCTTTCATTCTGTCCCCCCAACCTACGTGCGTCCTCTCTTAGGTTCACCCAGAACCTGTCAGCATTTCGTCGAGAAGTCAACGATTCGATGAAGAATTCCACTTATGGCGTGAATAGCAATGATATGATGAGCTGACACCTCCTTGGACTCTACCTGTACAGAGCAGCGTCCTTTTGGTCTGGCCCAGAGGGCGAACAGTTACAAGGGAGAGGGCCTGGCTGACCCTGGCTCCCTCCTCCAGGGGTGTAGGGGAAGTGGCAAAGGTCAACTAGCGGTTTTCCCCAGGGAATATGGGTGTGAGTGCACTCACTAGGGGGCAGGGCACTGCTGGTTCTTGGGGGTGGGGTGGGAAGGGTGGTGGGAGGAGATAGAGGCAAATGTGAGACTCCAGCCCCCTCTCCTGGGGCCACCCAAAGGCGGAGAACCCCCAGTGTCCTGCCACAACCTGCCTTGTAAAAACATGTACATTTTTTCATAACATTTTGAACAAGGTTTATATTGACTCAAGTTTAAAAAAAAAAAGTGTGACTGAAAAATTTTTACAGAGTCTAGTGCACCAATGCTGATCTGATGTGAGGGGTTGTGTATGCGAGTGAGGAAAAAATGTGTATTCTGGTGGCCTGAAGCTTTACTGGACGAGGATGTGTGAACGTGCAGAGATATATTTAGTGACACAGTGTAGAGAGGCAAAGAAAAGAAGTAAAAATTCCAAATGTATATTTTTTCTTATCGCCTTTTCCTTGCCCCCCAAATTATCACTTCCTGTTACTGTATTACCCTTGTTATTAGGAACTCTAAGCCATGCGGAGCACCGTCCCTCCCCCTTCAACCACAGACGCTGCCCCGGGCTCCTCGGCCTCTGGCAGTGACACAACTCCAGCTAAAAGTGTTTGGTGTTCTTAGCGTCATCCTCCTCCCCACTTTGCTTACCCTCATCCTCAGACAGATGCCTCTTGCTTTTAAAAGTGGGTGTAAGTCTGTGCTTTCGGTTCTTCGTCTCTGTAACGGTAGAGACCAGAGACCAGAGAGAAGGGATTGAGCCCGTTGCTCTCCTGTGGAGCGACGTGGATGAGTCCACCAGAGGCCCGGCTGCGTGTGGCCAGTGACGTCTAGTCTTCCCCAGCCCTTGAGGCATGTGTGTGGATGTGCGCGTGTGGATATTTATATATGTACCCTGCACTCGTGAATGTATGGACTGGAGGAAGCTGCTACAGCGGAGGGGTTCTTAATAACAAGGTCTGCCTGGCATGAAGTATTTAACATTCTCCCACCCCCTTAAAAATATACATTTTTATAAAATGAAAACCATAATAAATGTTTTGAATATTTAAAAAAATTAACCTACAGAGGAAAATTAATGGAGAAAGCTATTTGCCTTGTACTTTTCCCACAATTGTTGCTGCTAGTTGTACGCATCTCTAGTTCAGCTCTTGCCCATGGGACACTCATCGATTAGGTTTTATTTGTATTTCTCTCCTCTACCCCCACAAACAAACCTACTAATTTTTTCTTCCTTCTCCTCTGGCGACTGTGTGGTGAATCCTTTCTCGCGTGATCAGGTTGCGGATAGACTTGTAAGGGTGTTTGCTGCCTACAGTGTAAGCATTGTGACCGCCAATAAACTTCAATGGTTTCTACTGACCCGGTTCAGCAATCAAGTCTAGTGTGTCTGCAGGGATGTGTCTGAACACATGAAGACGTTTGAAACATGCATTCTTAAAAGCCAGTGGATGACAGGGGCCCCTCAACCTTGTAAAATTATCTTCTCGTTGGACTGAGTCTGACTCGGTTTCTTTTAAAAGTATAATTGGTTTAGTTGATACACGCATATACACACACATAATACAATCCAATCTGCAGTTTAAAAGACTGTACATTTTTTGTAACACTTTGAACAAGGTTTATATTGGCTGAAGTTTAAAGACAAGTGTGATGAGAATGTTTACAGTCCGGTGTACCAAGGCTGATGTGAGAGGTTGTGTATGTGAGTGAGGAAAATGTGTGTATTTACACATGTATGCTGTTGTATTTCAGAAAGCCCAGTTTGTTCATGTTCTGACATCAGCTGTAATGTGGATTAGACCCTGACATGCTCAAGGATGAAGTGTTAGCTCCTCCAGGACGTGGCAGACGCATGGGCCGGAATTAGCGAATGAAGCTCAGTGTGGGTAACACAGTCTGTGTCTCATCCCCAGACTGTGGAGTGCCGAGGCATGAGGGAACATAAATGCTGGAACATTCGGGTACAGATAGGAATCCTACCTTGAAATAGATTTACAGCCGATGAATCACAGGCTCTAGAGTGCCACTCTTGTCCCCCTTTCTAGGTGGACCTTTGCCTGCTCTCTGTCTTCTGGGTAACTTCCTGCTGCTAAGTTATTTTGAAGGCAAAGGAATCCTATCCTAAGGTCTAGAAGGCAAACAGCTTATTCTTCATAGCCCAGTCTGGCTCTAAGCCTAATATAATAGAAATGTAAGATGGCCAGGCTTCATTAATATGTCAAACACTGCCATCACATTGCCTCAGTGACCTGGAATTCAATTTCTGTAGTAAGACAAAAGGTCACTTTCACAAGTGCCTGAAGAAGGCCCACCCTCCCCCAGCTATCCTGAGGTGCTGATTGGTCTGTACAACCACAGACCCCTCCCTTCCCTTCCACAAAAACTATTTCAGAAGCAAGCAACTTCTCAGAGGTGGTGGTCTCTGTGGGGCCTTAGTGCAGTCCAGTCGTGACCAAGGGCCTCAGTTAAACTCCCCCCACAACCACACAGTTTCTTCAACAGTGCAGCTGTTCTTGCTTAATTGACAGTTACACGAAGGGGCACCCAAAACAGCCCTTTTTCCTGGTCAGCATGTGAAACTGGATGCCCCCTCTTGTAACTCAGCTGTCAACTACTAAATGAGAAAGCTGGTTACCTTTAAACTTTACTTTCCTCAAGAAATCATGTGGCGGTTTTATTCAGTTACACAGGAGTGTATTGGTTTCTAGGCTATTCTGAGTACTAAGGTCATCAATTCAAGTGCTTTACACAGTGTTTACTGACACCAGCTGTCCCTTACATTGACAAAACAGCTGAAGCCTTTACTGTAGATTATCAATTTGTAGTATTATGTACGTGCGTATGTATTTGTTGCCTGTGCCCAAATAAGGATCATCTGTTCCCACTGAAGTATAAATCTGACAGAAGGGATTTGGCCCAGGGGCAGATTTTAGGTTTTCAGATTTTAAAGAGTAAGGACTTACAATGGTCAATGGTCCAATGAAAATTGACAGCCTACTAAGGAGAATAGTTTTAATTTGGGGAAACCTGCAAAATCCCTAAGTCTGATAACAAAGCCTTGAAAAATGTAAATAGTTATATCTGTGTAAGAGTCCTCGGTCTTTAAATACTTAAAAGGATAAAAAATGTACCTGCCAACTATAATTGATACAAATGCCAATTAGGTGCTAAGTAATTAATGTCTAAGGATTCCTGCCTCTGCAGCTTGACCCTGGGTCCATTACACCCATCCAGGGTTTCTTCGCTACCCTGGTGTTCACAGGTCGGCGTGTTTTCAGGATAGTGAGTCATGTAAACAAATGAGCTGTCCTGGAACAGCAGATGATCAAAGGGGAGGGCAGACTCAAGCTCGGAATATTCTCCCCCTTCCCCAGAAAAGCCCTTCATGTTTGCAGGACAGGCTGGCTGCTGCTGTCTGTCCATCAGATATTTAGCATATGCTGAAGGCCAAATACCTTTAAATTGTGTTTGATAACCATAAACACAAACTCAGACAAGCATAGAGCATCACCTATATGGCCCAGATCATCCCATACAGTAGTTAAGTTCATAAGGGAATAGAGTGACGAGAGGACTCGCCTGGTCCCTGTTGGCCAGTGAGCAACAAATTAAGCCAATCCAAGCATGCCTGGATTCAAGGTCAGGTGGGCAACCAAACTCAGGATAAGAATCGATGAACTGAACAACAGATTCGGCCTTACGTACAACTCAGGGGGCCAGTGTACAGTCTGATGGTTTTAAAGGGTGGGCAGGTGTGAGAGCACAGTGATCTGTTCAGTTGGGAAACCCACGCCCTCTCCCTTAAGCTCTTCCAAGACTGAGGATGCTGTGTGATGAAGGTGAGGCACCCACTCTTGACTCCAGAATTCAGCAGGCCGTTATCATTTGTTTATCAGAAAACCAATTTCATGGCTTCAAACAGCTTTCAGTCTTGGATTTCATCACAAAGCAAAGCATGTTACAAACTACCAAGCAAGCTACAAATGCTGTGGAGGAACCCCTCAGCTCAACCAGTCAGGCATGGCCTTCTCGGCCTCCACCTCCCACCTCCTTCCTTTCTCCATCTGCAGAATCTCGCTCCTCAGCCTGGAGGTTCACGCCCTGTGCCCACCTACCCGTTCCAAGACCCAGGGTAGAGAGAGTTCTAGGCCCACTCTCTCTGAGGTCTCCCTCTACTGGCCTGTGTCCCTCGGTCCAACGACCTGCGCTGTTTGAGGTAGTCATAACCCCTCTCCCTGTCTCCGCAACCAACATGTGCTCATTACGAACTGGGACCTGTCGAAAAGGCTCACGATGAGTCAAAGGGTGTGCGTCTGGGACCTTGGTAATGTCTGCAGGAGATGGTAGCTGAAAGGTGGAAAATGGTTGGACCTAATTTTGGCGGAGCCGTAGCTGCCCGGCTTGGACGGGTTAAACCCACATCGTGGCCATAGCCCTCTACCAAGAGGAAAAGAGCAGAAGCCACCGACGTCGGATCCCCAACCCTGAGAAGGATTGAAAGAAAGGGTTTACCCCTACCCCGGTACTACTTCCAGACACACCGCCGCGCCCCGGAAGTGGTTCTGCGAGTTCCTGCTGTCTCTGCCCGAGCTGCGCACACAGGCCTACTACCCGGACTGTCCGCTTTGCGCCGTCTCTCACCCCGCCTCCGCCAGCCTGCGCAAGCGCAGTTCTGAGTTCTCGCGCCAGGTGTCCTGGTGTTGCGGCCGGTGAGAAAGTGTAGGAGCTCTGTAGTCGCAGACGCGTTCCTGAGCAAGGCCAGACCTGGGCCGCTGCGACCGACCCTCGGACCCCATGGAACCGTGTGCCCGGTAGAGGTTCGAGTTCCCACGGCCTTCCAGGGTCTGCGACGGTGACCACGGAGGCGCTGTTCGCAGACGTGTCCCAAACTGGAAGAGCGCAGTGGCTGGGTGGACAGACTGAGGGGATGCGCACTGCGGCTCCCTGCGGCTCCCGGTGCTCTGGGAGCGCTAGAGACGGGCCCAAACGGAGGCCTACAGAAAGCGTTGGCGGAAGGCAGGGGAGATCACGGGCAGCGCGAAAACAGAGCCCCGAAACGCCTGAACCCTTTCAGGTGGCGCCATATGGAATGGCCGGTGGCCGAGTGCAGACCTCCGCTTGTCTGATGGGGCGGAGGACACGGGAGTTTGGGGTTTGATCCAAAAAGCCATCAATTTCCACCAAGGGCCATTGGCAAAGCAGTCTAGTGATCAACCTTTGACCCACTAGCTAATGATCAGTAAGGATTTGAACCAAGACAAGGGTTGTGGGGAGTTGAGAACTATTGGTAGAGGGCGGGGCAATCAACAGGACTCTGACCAATTGGGTGAGGAGAATAAAGGTGGGGATCCTACTATGATTCCCAGATTCCAAAACGTAGCAGGCAACTGAATAAAGGCTGAGGAAGCAGGGGACAGAGTGGGGATGAGGGCAGAGTGCTCTGCGCCCAGGAGATGCCCCTGCTCTTGCAGTCAGACCACCTGAAATTGCACGAAAATCAGAAAATAGAAGAGGAAGGAACATTTGGATCATTTTATGAGCCAATAATTTCTCCGGATAGACAAAAGACATTAAAAGGGAAAAAAAAAAAAAAACCCTTAATACCCCTCATGAACAGAAATGTGAAAATCCTTAACAAAATTACAGGCAAATCAAATTTAGAAATATATAAAAAGGATATCATAGTAGTGATATTGATCCTAGGAATTCAAGGTTGGTTTAACATTTAAAAAAATAAATAAATGCAATTCACCATATAAACAAAAGAGAAAGCTGATATTCTAAATAGAAGAAAAAGCACATGACAAAATTCAATACCCATTAATGATCGAAATTCTCAGCAAACTAGGAATAGAAACATTCTTAATCTTTTGAAAAGACATCTAGAAAAAACTACCAACTGCATACCTAAAGGTAAAAAATCGAATGTTTCCCCTTAAGAACAAGGAAAGGATGCCCACTCATGCCACTTGTTTTCAACGGTGTACCTAAGGTCCTCACCAAAACAAATAGGCACAGAAGAGAAATAAAAGGCACATGGATCAAGAAGAAGAGAAACTGTCTTTATTCCAAGGTATCGTGATTTAGGGTACAAAAAAGCTACTGTAACTAATAAGAGGATTTATCAAAGTCACAGAATACAAGGTCAATATACAAAAACCAGCCATAGTTCCAGATACTAAAACTACTAGAGATGAAATTTTAAAATACATACTATGCTATAGCATCCAAAAACATGAAGACAGGAATATGTATATTCAACGAGGCTCATGCTAGACCTGTACACAAAAATTTATAAGACATTGCTGAGGAAAATGTTTAAAAATCTAAATAAATGGAGAGATTGTAAGATGTTCATGGATTAGTGTGTGGGAGCTTTGCCCAAAGAGCCCCCCATCTGCCACAGATGAGAATAAGTCTACCAAGACATGATCTGCTTGGAGAGGAAAGACGGCCGATCTCTCAAAAGAGAAGGGCCAGGAGCCTTTTCCTCAACAGGCTTTTATTGGGTTCAAATTGCACAGGAATACAGGTAAAGCTCATTAATCGTCAGGCAGTAAGGATCAAACAATAAATAACATACAAATAACTATGAGGGCTTATTCTGAGTCAAGGTCAGTTAGCTAAAGGGCTATAAAACGTTGGGAAACAAACTCATTTCATGCTTGAACCCTTATCAGAAAATTGAAGACATTCTTAGCAAAGCAGGTTTCACAGGATTTTATGTATTTTTTCTTAGGCCTGATCACCCTGGAGAACCACCCTTTCTAGCACAGGACTGCACCACCCTCTGTCATTGTTCCAGGCTTAAGTCAGGCAGGGGAAGTAAGGCAGCCAAGAGATTAGGAGACTTCTT
>PVKM010024032.1:0-20785 GCA_004027735.1 Carollia perspicillata
AGAGAATTCACTGCTAAAAGGAAAATCTCAGGGGTAGCAGGTTATCCAGTAGTTGTGGAGACAGCGTCGATGTCTCTCTGTCCCTTGGGGCACAGCCTCTTAATTTGTCCCTAACGTGGGAGGTCAGCTCTTCTGGTGCCCTGTGATGGCCTGGGATTATTTTGCGGTGCGGGTTTGAGCTGTAAATGAGACATCTCAGCTATTAGACTCTTAGGTGATCGTTCTTTAGGAATTGGTTCTAGGTCTGAACCTGGATTCAAGGGCGGCATTCGTGGCTTCTTTGTTCCTCCTGAGGAGAGGCTCAGAGATCTATATTGGCACCTCAGCATCCTGAGGAAAACACAGGCATATCTTTGCCCCCTTGTTAGTAAAAGGTCAGGACCTTTCTATCGATTCTTAATTAAGTCTTTCTACTGTACTCTCTCTTGAGGCTCAAGGGACTTCCCCCAATGCCTCATCATGGGAGTGAGTTCCTCCTGATTTGCATTCAAATGGTTAATTACACAGAGTGAATGATTCAGAATATGATGAGGGGAGAGATACCTCTCAACTCCGGACGTTAATTTCTCTATTTGAATTTTCAGTGTTTGATGAGCACATTCTACAATGCCTTGACACTGGCGGTTATAAGGAATGCCTGTCTTATGTTTTATCTGAATTTGCAGACAGAAATTCTCAAAGGCTTTGGAGGTATAAGCAGGAGCCTTGTCAGTTTTCAACAATATGGGTTTTGTCATATAAGCAAATGCTTGAAGTAAGTGTTGAGTCACATTCTTGACAGCCTCCCCAGATCAGGCCGAGGCAAAAATTATATGGAAAAGGTACCTGTACAGACATGCACATAATTAAGTTTCTCAAACTCTGTGACATGAGTTACATCCATTTGCCAAAGAGAATTAGGCTTTAGCTGTCTAGGATTAACACTAACCCAAACAGTAACCCTAATCCTATCACTAAACCTACCCCTAAACCGAACCCTAACCCTAACCTTAATCTTGAAATAAACATAACCACAATACCAACGCTAAACTTGGCCCTAGACCTAACCCTAAGTTTAATCCTTATCCTAAATGTATCGCCAACCTAACGCTAAACCTAGCCCTAAACCTAAATGTACAGATAGCTCTTAACCAAACCCTAGGCCTAATCCTAACACTAACCCTAAACATAACCCTAAAACTAGCTCTAGCCCTATACCTAATCCTAACCCTAAACCTATCCATAAACATAAGCCTAACCCTAAATATAACCCTAACCCTAACCTAATCCCGAGCCCGAACCCTAAACCTAAACTTAACTCTAACCCTAACCCTAAGCCTAGTCCTACACCAACCCTCACCCTAGAAACACTAAAGCTAGCTCTAATTGAAACTCCAGCCCTAGTTTAGTCCTACCTCTAACACTAACTCTAACCATAACCCTAGCCCTAAACCTAATCCTATCCCTAAAATTAGCCTAACACTGGCACTAACACTAAAGTATCCCAAACACTAGTGTTAGCATTTAATCTACCGCTAGCCCTAGAATTAACCCACTCTCTAAACCTAACCCTAAAATTTATATTACACTTAGCCAGAACCCCAGCCCTAACCATAAATTTCAACTTATCCCTACAAATTGCCCTAGCTATACCCCTCGACCTAGACCTAATCCTAAAACTAACCCTAACACCAAACATAACTCTAGACCATGACCTGACAATAACTCTATCACTAACCCTACCTCTAACCCTAGTCCTAATACTAACCCTAACCCTAACCTTATCCCGAGCCCCAAACCTAAACAAAGCTCTAGCCCTAGCCCAAACCCTAACCCTAAACTTAACTCTAAACCTAACCCTACCCTATCCCAACCCCTAACACTAACCCTCACCCTAAAAACACTAAACCTAGATGTTAGTGACACCCCAGGCCTAACCCTAGTCCTACCCCTAATACTAACACTAACCATAACCCTAACACTATCCCAAGCCCTAAATATAACTCTAAACTTACCCTAACACTGGCACTAACACTAACCCTAACCCTAACACTAGAGTTAGCATTAAACCTTCCCCTAGCCCTACAACTAGCCCAAGCTCTAAAACATACCCTAAAACTCACATTAAACCTATCCCTAACCCCACCCCTAACCATAAATTTAAGCTTATCCCTAAATTTGCCCTAAATTTAGCAGTACCCCTCGCCCTTGCCCTAATCCTAAAACTAACCTTAAACTTAGACCTACCATAACTATAGGTATAACCCTAGCCCGAGGCCTAGCCTATCTCCTCTTACATACACTAAACCTATCCCTAAAACTACTACTCACCCTAGCTCTAATCCTAACCCTAGCCATAGCCCTAAACATAACTCTAACACTAACCCTAATAATAGCCTTAACACGAACACTGAACCTAAATTTAACCCTAACTCTTCCCCTACACCTAAACCTAAACTTGTCCCTAAACCTAACCCTAACACTATCCCTAGCCCCAAACCTACCCTAACACTAACACTAGCCCTAACCATAACACTAACCCTAACACTAGCCCTAGCCCTTAACCTAAAGCTAAACCTCACCCTTGCCCTATAAAGAAAAATAATACTATCCCTTCCTCTAAACCTAACACTGTCCCTAATCTTAGCTCAAACCATAACATTGACACTAACCATAACATTAATCCTAACCCTAATCCTAAACCTAACCTAAACCCTAAACCTAACCCCAGGCTGATATTATATTAACCGTAACCATAAACCAATTCGTAAAACCAAACCTAACCCTAGCCCCAACCCTAAGCTTAAACCAACCCCTACTCCTAGCCCTAACACTAGTCCTAAACCTAACCATATTTCTAGCCCTAATTGGACCCAAAACGATCACTAAACGTAGCCCTACACCTAACTCAAACCCTGAACCTCACCCTAACCATAAGCTCAATCCTACTCCTAGCACTAACCCTAACTTGTACCTTAGCCTTAACACTAATCTAAAAGTAACCTTATTCTAATCTTATCTCTAGATATAATCCTAACCAAAGCCATACCCCTCACTATAAAACTAATGCTAACATTAAGCCCATCCTTAGCCTTAACTCTAAACTTATCCCTCACACTAGCCCCAACCCTAAACCGAACCCTAAACCTTGCCTAGCCATAGCCACAGCCCTAGCCCTAACACTAACTCTAGTACAAGCCCCAAACTCACCCTAGCTCTATCCTTAGGCCTATCCATAACATTCAGCCAAACCCTAAACCTTCCATTTACCCTATATCGAACCCTAACACTAACCCTAACACTACCCTAATACTCACACTACCTTTAGCCCTAGCCCTATCACTAAACAATCCTTAACCCTAACCCAAACCCTAACCCTAACCCTAAACCTAAAACTACCCTTAACATTAACCCTAACTGTAACCCTACTAATAACCCTAAGCCATACCTGATGCCTAGCCCAGGCCATACTGTAAACCTAACTCTAATCCTCACCCTAATCCTAGCCCTAGCCCTAACCCTAACCCTAGTACAAGCCCTACCCCCACCCTAGCTCTATCCTTATACCTAACCATAATATTAGCTAAAACCCTAAACCTTGAACTAACCCTAACTGTAACCCTAACACTACTGTATTTCTCACACTAGCGAACGCTGTAACTGTATAACTAACACTAGCCCTAAATCTTACCCTAACCATAACTTAATCCTAAACCTACCCCTAAGCTTAAACCTAGACCATGCCCTGACATTAACTCTAACACTAATCCTACCCCTACCGTAGTGCTAACCTTAAACCTAACCTTAACAGAAACACTAACCATAGCTGTAATATTAACTCTAGACCTGACCCCTGTCCTAATCCGAAAGCTAAACCTAACGTTCCTGATAGCCATAGCCATAAACCTAACTGTAACCCTAACTCTATACCTAACCCTCTCCCTATGCCTAAACCTAATGCTCCCCCTGGCCGTAGCCCTATCTCTAGCGTTAACCTAAAATCTTACCTAAACCTAGCCATTACTCTAGTCGTAGCGCTACCCAAGCGTAAACCTAACAGTAGCTTTCGCCCAAGTTCTAACAATAATCTTAGCCCTATACATAAACATATCCTCAGCTTTAACATAGACCCTAACCCTAACATAGACCCAGAATTAAGCCTAACCTTAACTGTAGCCCTCCCACTAATCCTAACACTAACCATAGCCCTAAACCTAAACCTAGCCCTAACTTCACTCCTAACCCTAAACCTAATCTAACCCAAATCCAAAAATAACAGTCAAACTAACCTCAAACGTAGCCCTATCCGCAGCCCTAACCCTAATCCTAGCCCTAGACCTAGCTCTGGACTTAGCCCTAACCATAACCATATCCCTACCCCAATCCGCAGCCTTAACACTAATCCTTAGCCTCAGTCTAGACCTAATGGCAAACCTAACCCTTACCCTAGCCCTCCAACTACCCTAACCCTAAACATAGTCCTAGCCCTAGGCCTAACCCTAATGCTAAAACTAACCCTAATCGTAGCCCTAACCCCAAACCTAACCCTAATGTTAAATCTAACCCTAATGCTAAACCTAACACTAAAACTAACCCTAAACTTAGTAATAACCATAAACCTAACCCTAACCGTTGGCCTAGTGTAGCCTTAAACCTAGCCATAACCATAGCCGTACTCCTAGCCCTACCTCTAATTCTAGGCTTAGTCATAACATCAGCCCAAAACATAGCCCTGGACCTAGCCCTAACCCTAGACCTAGCATTAGCCCTAACCCTAGCACTATTTCTTGACCAAAACCTAATCCTAAACATAGCACAACCTCTAATTCAAACCTGAACAATAACACCAGCACTAAGCATAATCCCAGCCCTAAACCTAACCCTAAAAGTAAACATAACCCAAAACCTAAGGCTGACTCAAGCCATTGTGGTAGAGCTAGCCCAAGCCCTACCATAACTCTAACTTTAACCGTATCAATATCCATATTGGAAATCCCAACCCTAACCCTAGCCCTAACAGAAACCCAACTGAAACCCTAAACCTAGTTCTAGAACTAGCCCTAACCATAAAACTAACACTAACAACAACCCTAATAATAACACTCGCCCCAAAACTAACCCACGCCTCACACTATTCCTAAAACAAGCCATCTCCATAACCCTAGCTCTAACCCTGAACCTAATACTTAGCATAACCATGGCCTTACCATAGCCCTAATCCTACACATAAACCTAACCATAAACCAAACACTAACACTAACAAACACAAACACTAACACTAAAACTAACACTACCACGAAAATTAACACTAACACTAACACTAACACTAACACGAACACGAACACTAGCCCTAAACCTAACCTCACCCCTAAGACTAAATCCCACCCTAACACTAGCCGTAGCCATAGCAATGGGCATAAACCTAACGGTAAACCTAATACTAATCCTAACCCATCCCTAGGTCTAACCTAAACCTAGCAATGGCATTAGCTCTATTCCTAAACCTAACTCTCACACAAGCTGTAATCCTAGCCCTAAAGTTAAATTAGCCATAGCTCTAGCCCTAGCCATAGCCTTAACCCTAGACCTAGCTCTTTTTCTAGACCATACCCTAACCCTAACACTCACACTAACCTTGCCATAACCCTAACCCTAGCCATAACCCTAATCATAGTACTAACCCTCAACCTAACTCTAACACTATTTCTAGCCGAAACCTAAACCAAACCCTAGCCCAAACCCTAACCCTAACCCTAATTTTAATTCTAGCGCTAGCCATAAAACTACAGCTACCCTAACCCTAACCCAAACACTAATCCTAACCCGAGACCTAATCTGAAACGTAGTCCTAACCCTAGTCTAAGCCATAGTGATAGCCCTAACCATACCCTAAAACTAAATACTTCCCTACCCCTAAAATAACCCTAACCATAACCATAACCCTATGCCTAGCCTTAACTTTAACTCTAACTCTAAATCGAGCATAAACCTAGCCCTAAAACTAACATTAGTCATACCTATAGCCATACCTTTAGCCCTAACAGTATCTCTAAAACTAGCCATTGCCCTAGCCCTAGGCCTACAGCAAACCTAACTCAACCCCTAACCTTAGACCTAACAATAATTCTACCCCTAGCCATAATCCTAACCCAAAATTTAGCAGTAATGCTAACCAAAACCCTAACTCTGTTTTAACCTTAACCCCAACCCTACACCGAACACTAACCCTAACCCTACTTCTTGAACTAAACATAACCATAATACTAACCAAAAACTTGACCCTAGACCTAACAATAAGCCTAAGCCTAATTCTAAACATAATGCTAACCTAACACTAAACCTAGCCCTAATCCTATAACTAAAGAGAGCCCTTTACCTAAACCTACACCTACCCCTAACACTAACAATAATCCTAAACCTACCCTAAACCTAACCCTAACACCAGCTCTAGCCCTACCACTAACCCTAACCCTAAAAACACTAAACCTAGCTCTAAGAAATATCCCAGCCCTAGCCCTTCACATAGCCCTAATACTAACCAAACCATAACCCTAGCCCTAGCCCTAGCCCTAAACCTATCTCTAAACTTAGCCTAACACTAGCACCAACACTAATCCTAACCCTAACACTAGTGTTAGCATTAAACCTATCCCTAGCCCTAAAACTAGCCCAAGCTCTAAAACTAACCAAAAAACTTACATTAAAACTAGCCCTAAACCCAGCCCTAACCATACATTTAAACTTATTCCTTTACTTTGCCTTAGCTGTACCCCTCGCCCTAGCCCTAATCCTAAAACTAACCCTAATCCTAGACCTACCCTAACTCTAGGCATAACACTAGCCCAAGGCCTAGCCTTACTCCCATTTTATACCCTAACACTATCTCTAACACTACTACTCACCCCAGCTCTCATCCTAACCCTAGCCATATACCTAAACCTAGTTCTAACCCTAACACTAACAATGGCCTTAACACTAACCCAGAACCTAAATTTTATCCTAACAATTCCCCTACACTTAAACCTAACACTATCCCTACACCTAACCCTAATGCTATACCTAGCCCGAATCCTAACCCTAACCCTAACACTAGCCCTAACACTAACACTAACACTAACCCTACCCCTAGCTCTAAACCTAAAGCTAACCCTAATCCTTGCCCTATAAACAAATCTTACAGTACCCCTCGCCCTAAACCTAACACTGTCCCTCATTTTAGCTCAAACCATAACATTAATACTAACCATAACATTAATCCTAACCCTAATCCTAAACCTAACCTAAACCCTAAACCTAACCCCAGGCCAATCCTATATTAACCCTAACCGTAAACCTATTTGTTATCCCAAACCTAACACTAGCCCTAGCCCTAATATTAACCCAATCCCTAGTCCTAGCCCTAACATTAGACCTAAACCTAACCATATTTCTACCCTAATTGGAAACTAACCTATCACAAAACGTAGTCCTAGCTCTAACCCTAACCCTAAAACTAACCCTAACCATAATCCCAATCCTACTCCTAGCACTAACCCTAACCTGAAACCTCGCCCTAACACTAACTTAAAAGTAGCCCTCAACCTAACCTTATAGCTAGACATAGTCCTAACCTAAGACATACCCCTAAGTATAACACTAATGCTAACCCTAAAACTATCCTTAGATCTAACCCTAACCTTAACCCTAACACTAGCCCTAATCCTAACCTGAACCCTAAACCTATCCATGGACAAAAGCCTATGCATAGCCCTAGCCCTAGCCCTAAACCTACACCAAACCCGAACCCTAGTACAAGTCCTACTCTCACCCAAGCTCTATTCTGAGGACTATCCATAATATTAGCCCGAACTCTAAACCTTGAATTCACCCTAACTTGAACACTAACAACAACCCTAACACTACCCAGGCCCTCACATTAGCTGTAGCCCTAGCCCTATCACTAACCAAGCCTTAACCCTAACACTGACCCTAACCCTAACCCTCAGCCTAATCGTAGGCCTATCCCTAGCCATACTCTAACCCAAACCCTAACACGAACCCTAACCCTAATCATATACCTAACCGTAAACTTAGTACAAGGTACAAGTCCTATGCTCACCCTAGCTCTATCTTTAGACTTATCCATAATATTAGCCAAAACCCTAAACCTTAAAATAACCCTAACTGCGACCCTAACACTACCCTATCCCTCACACTAGCCATCGCTCTAGCCTAACACTAAGGCTAGCACTAACCCTTACCCTAACCGTAACCATAACCCTAACCCTAACCCTAAGCATAAGCCAAGACCATGACCTGACCATAACTATAACACCAACCCTAACTATAACCCTAGTCCTAACCCTAAACCTAACCCCAACACAAACACTAACCATAGCTCTAATCCTAAATCTAGCCCTGCAACTGCCGTAATCTGAAACCTTAACCAAACTTTACCCATAGCCATAGCCATAGCCCTAACCGTAACCCCAACCCTACACCTAATGCTATCCCTATGCCTAGCCCTAATCCTAGCCCTATTTCTAGGCTGAAACGTAACCCTAAACCTAGACATACCTCTAAACCTAACCCTAACAATAACACTAGCGGTAGGCATAATCCCAGCCCTAACCCTAACCCTAAATGTAAACTTAACCAAAAACCTAAGGATGACCATAGACATTGTGGGAGACCTAGCCCAAGCCCTACTATAACTCTACCTTAACTGTATCAATATCTGTATTGGAAACACTAACCCTAACCCAAACCCTAACCCTAACGCTAAACCTGGCCCTACCAGAAAAGCTATCATAAACCTAAACCTAGTTCTAGAAGTAGCCCTAAACATGAAACTCACACTAACCCTAACCCTAATGCTAACCTTCACCCTAACACTAACCCACCCCTCACACTAGGACTATAACAAGCTCTATCCATAACAAGAGCGCTAACCCTGAACCTAATACTTAGCATAACCATGGCCGTACCCTAGTCCTAACCCTAACCCTAAACCTAACCATAAACCAAACACTAAAACTAGCAACACTAACACTAACACTAACACTAACAACACTAACACTAACACTATCCCTAAACCTAACCATACCCGAAAGCCTAAATCACATTCTAACAATAGCTGTAGCCATCGCCATGGCCATAAACCTAACAGTCAATCTAACACTAATCCTAACCCATCTCTAGGTTTAACCTAAACCAAGCCATGGCCGTAGCCCTATTCCTAAACCTAACTCTTACCCTAGCTCTAACCCAAACCCTAAACTTAAAATTGGCCATAGCCCTACCCCTACCCATAGCCTTAACCCTAGACCTAGCTCTCTTTCTTAACTAAATCCTAACCTTAATACTCACATTAAACCTAGCCATAACACTAACCCTAGCCATAACCCTAATCCTAACACTAACCCTCAACCTAACTCTAACCCTTTTTCTAGCCGAAACCTAAACCAAACCCTAGCCCAAACCTTAACCCTAACGCTAATTCTAATCCTAGCACTAGCCGTAAACATAAAGCTAACCC
The DNA here is from genome assembly GCA_004027735.1 of Carollia perspicillata. NCBI lineage: Eukaryota > Metazoa > Chordata > Mammalia > Chiroptera > Phyllostomidae > Carollia > Carollia perspicillata. Next base: position 9,497 of record PVKM010024032.1, read on the forward strand.
TAATAGTAACCCTAACCCTAACCAGAGCCCATATAAGAAACCTAATCCTAACCCTAGTCCTAGCCATAGCCACAGCCCTAAACCTAACCCTAAAGCTAAATCCATTCCTACCCCTAGAATAACCCTAACCATAGCCGTAGCCCTAGTCCTAGCCCTAACCTTAACTCTAACTCTAAATCTAGCCTAAACCTAGCCCTAAAAGTAACCTTAGTCATACTATAGCCATACCTTTAGCCCGAACAGTATGTCTAAACCTAGCCATTGCCCTAGCACTAGGCCTACAAACAAACCTACTTGAACTCTAAACGTAGCCCTAAAAATAATCCTACCGCTAGCCATAACGCTAACCAAAACCCTAACGCTAACGCTACCGAAATACTTCCACTAGTCCTACACCAAACCCTATCCCTAACCCTAAACCTTGAACTAAACATTACCACAATAGTAACACTAAACGTGGTGCTAGACCTAACCCTAACCCTAAGGATAGTCAAATACGTAACGCTAAACTAATGGTAAACCAAGCCCCAATCCTAAACCTAAAGATAGCCCTAAATCTAAGCCTAGGCCTATCTCTAACCCTAAACCTAAACCTATCCGTAGACCTAACACTAACCAAAACCTAACCCTAACCCTAACCTTCTCCTGAGCCCTAAACCTAACTGAAGCTCTAGCCCTAGCCCAAACCCTAACCCTAAACATGACTTTAACCCTAACCCTACAACTAGCCCAACCCCTAACCCTGTCCCTACCCCTAATAACCCTAAACCTAGCTCTAAGTGAAACCCCAACACTAGCCCTAGTCCTAGCCCTAACACTAACCCTAAACATAACCCTAGCCCTAGCCCTAAACATATCTCTAAACTTAGCCTAACACTGCCACTAATACTAATAGTAAACCTAACACTAACATTAGCATTAAACCTATCCCTAGCCCTAGAACTAGCCTAAGCTCTAAACCTAACCCTAAAACTTAAAATTAAACCTAGCCCTAAACTAAGACTTAACCATAAATTTAAAATTATCCCTAAACTTTGCCTTAGCAGTACCCCTCGCCGAAGCCCTAATCCTAAAACAAACCCTAACCCTAGACCTACTTTAACTCTAGCCATAACCCTAGCGCGAGGCCTAAATTTACTCCTCATCGATACCTTAACCCTATCCCTAACACTGCTACTAACCCTAACTCTAATGCTAACCTTAGCCATAGCACTAAACCTAACACTAACCCTAAACCTAACAATAGCCTTAACAATAACCCTGAACCTAAATTTAACCCTAACACTTTCCCTACACCTAAACCTAACCCTGTCTCTAGACCTAACCCTAACAATATCCCTAGCCCAAAACCTAACCCTAACCCTAACACTAGCCCTAACACTAGCACAAACCCTAACCGTAGCCCAAGCCCTTCATCGGAAGCTAACCCTCACCTTTGCCCTATAAACAAATCTAACACTATCCCTTGCCCTAAACCTAACACTGTCCCTCATTTTAGCTCAAACCATAACATTAACACTAACCATAACATTAATCCTAACCCTAATACTAAACCTAACCTAAACCCTAAACCTAACCCCAGGCCGATCCTATATTAACCCTAACCGTAAACCGATTTGTAATCCCAACCTAACTCTATCCCCAGCCCTAACCTTAAGCCAAGTCCTAGTCCTAGCCCTAACACTAGACCTAAACCTAACCATATTTCTACCCCTAATTGGAACCTAACTTATCACGAAACGTAGCCCTAGCTCTAAACCTAAACCTAACCCTAACCCTAACCATAACCATAACCCCAATCCTAGTCCTAGCACTAAACCTGACTTGAACCCTAGCCTTAACACTAACCTAAAAGTAATCCTACCATAAACTTAACTCTAGACAAAATCCTAACCAAAGCCGTACCCCTAACTATAACACCAATGCTAACCCTAAGCCTATCCTTGGCCCTACTGCTAACCTTAACACTAACACCAGACCTGACCATAACCCAAACCCTAAACCTATCCATGGACTCCAGCCTAGTCATAGCCAGAGCCCTAGCCAAAAACCTACACCTAACCCTAACCCTACTAGAAGCACTATGCTCACCCTAGCTCTATCCTTAGGCCAATCCATAATATTAGGCCGAAACCTAAACCTTCAATTTACCCTAAATTAAACCCTAACAATAACCCTAACACTACCCAAGCCCTCACACTAGCTGTAGCCCTAGCCTGATCATTAAGACAAGCCTTAACCCTAACCTTAATCCTAACCCTGGGCCTGGCCCTGGCCATACTCTAACCCTAACCCTAACCATCACCCTAATCCTAGCCCTAGCCCTAACCCTAAACCTAACCCTAACCCTAGTACAAACCCTATGCTCAACCTACGTCTATACTTAGACCTATCCATTATATTAGCCCCAAACCTAAACCTTGAAATAACCCTAACTGTAACGCTAACACTACCCTATCTCTCACACTAGCCATCGCTCTAAAACTATCAGTAAGACTAGCCCTAACCTTTACCCTAAGCATAAACCTAACACTAATCCTAACCTTAAGCATAAGCCTAGACCATGACCTGACCATAATGCTAACAATAAACCTAACTCTAGACCTAATGCTAACTTTAAATCTAATCCTAACAGAAACACTAACCATAGCTGTAATCCTAACTCTAGACCTGACCCCTGACCTAATTCGAAACCTAAACCTAATTTACCCATAGCCGTAGCCATAGCCCAAACCATAACCCTAAACCTACACCTAACACTATCCCTATGCCTAACCCTAACCCTCAAACTAGCAGTAGCCCTATCCCTAGCGTTAAACTGAAATCTTACCTAAACCTAGCCATAGGCCTAGCTGTAGCCCTAGCCCTAACCATAAACCTAACCCTAGCCATCACCCTAGTTCTAACAATAATCTTAGCCCTACACATAAACCTATCCCCAGCATTAACCCTAATCCTAAACCTAACATAGACCTAAAATTAAGCCTAAACATAACCGTAGCCCTCCCTCTAACCCTAACACTAGCCATACCCCTAACCCTCACCCTAGCCCTAACCTCACCTCTAACACTAACCCTAATCTAACCCTAATTTTAAACCTAACACTCAAAACAACCTCAAACATAGCCCTATCCAAAGTCCTAACACTAACCCTACCCTACACTTAGCCCTAGTCTTAGCGCTAACCATAACCATATTCTAGCCCTATCCCCAGCCGTAACACTAATCCCAATCTACACCTAACAGTAATCCTAACCCTAACCCTAGCTCTCCCACTAATCCTAACCCTAGACATAGTCCTATTCCTACGACTAACCCTAATGCTAAAACTAATCCTAATCCTAGCCCTAACCCCACCCCTAACCCTAATGTAAATCTAACCCTATCCCTAAAACTAACACTCAAACAAACCCTAAACATAGCACTAATCATAAACCTAACCCTAACCCTAGCCCTAGCATAGCCCTAAGCCTAGCCATAACTGTAGCCATAGACTTAGCCCTACCCCAATTTCTAGCCATCGTCATAGCCCCACACGTAAACGTAGCCCTAGAACTATCCCTAATGCTAGACCTAGCATTAGCCCTAAAAATTGCCTTATTTCTAGCCTGAAACGTAACCCTAAACCTAGCCCAACCTCTAAACTTAAACCTAACAATAACACTAGCACTAGGCATAATCCCAGCCCTAACCCTAACAATAAATGTAAACATAACCCAAAACCTAAGGCTGACCCTAGCCATTGTGAAGGGCTAGCCCAAGCCCTACTATAACTCTAATTTTAAACGTATGAATATTTGTATTGGAAATCCTAATCATAACCCTAACCCTAGCCCTACCAGAAGCGCTGCCATAACCCGAAACCTAGTTCTAGAAGTAGCCCTAACCATAACACTCACACTAACCCTAACCCTAATGCTAACTCTCGCCATAACACTAACCCACCTCTCACACTAGCCCTAGGACAAGCTCTCTCCGTAACTCTTGGGCTAACCCTGCACTTACTACTTAGCATAACCATGGCCTTTCCCTAGGACTAATCCTAAACCTAAACCTAAACCTAAACCAAACACTAACATTAACACTAACACAAACACAAAAACTAACACTAACACTAACACTAACACTAACACTAACGTTACCTCTAATCCTAACCATACCCCTTAGCATAAATCCCACACTAAAACTGACCGTACCCGTAGCCATTGCCTTAAACCTAACCGTAAACCTAACACTAATCCTAACCCATCCCTAGGTCTAACCAAAACCTAGACTTGGCCCTAGCCCTATTACTAACACTAACTCTTCCCTAGCTGTAATCCCAGCCCTAAACATAAATCTAGCCATAGACCTAACCTTAGCCATAGTCTTAACCCTAGACCTAGCTCTATTTTTAGACAAAACCCTAACCATAACACTCACACAAAACCTAGTCATAACCGTAACCCTAGTGATATCTCTAATCCTAGCACTACCCCTCAACCTAACTTTAACTCTGTTTCTAGCTGAAACCTAAACCAAACCCTAGTCAAAACCTAACCGTTACCCTAATTCAAATCCTACCCCTAGCCGGAAACCTAAAGATAACCCTAACACTAACTGTAACCCTAAAACTAATCTGAGCCCTAATCTGAAACCTAATCCTAAACCTAGTCCTAGCCATAGCCATAAACCTAAACCTAACACTAAACCTAAATCCATTCCTACCACGAAAGGTAACCCTAACCCTAGCCGTGGCCCTAGTCCTAGCCCTAACTTTAACTCCAACTCTAAATTTAGCCCTCAACTTAGCCCTAAGACTTACCTTAGTCATCCTTACAGCCATAACTTTAGCCCTAACAGTATTTTTAAAACTAGCAATTTACCTAACCCTAGGCCTACAACAGACCTAACTCGAGCCCTAAACATAGCCCTAACAATAATCCTACCTTTAGCCTTAACCCTAACTGAAACCCTAACACTAACACTAACTGAAATCCTAACCCTAATTCTAATCCTAACCCTGACCCTACATCAAACCAAATCCCTAACCCTAATCCTTGAACTAAACATAACCATATTACTAACCCTAAACCAGACCCTAGAGCTAAACCTAAGCCTAAGCCTAGGCTAAACATTACACTAACCTAACACTAAACATAGCCCTAATCCTTAACCTAAAGATAGCCTGTAACCTAACCCTAGGCCTACCCCTGACACTAACCAAAACCTTAAACCTAGTCCTAAACCTAATACTAACACTAGCTCTACCCCTACACTTAACCCTAAAACTTATCCTAAACTGTCCCTAGACCTAACCCTAACCCTAACCCTAACCCTAAACTTCTTCCTAGCCCTGAACCTAACCCAAGCTCTAGCCCTAGACCAAACCCTAACCCTAAACTTACCTCTAAACCTAAACCTAACCCTAGCCCTACACTTAAACCTAACCCTAAAAACACTGAACCTAGCTTTAAGTGAAACCCCAGCCCTAGACCTAGTCCTAGCCCTAACACTAACCCTAACCATAAACATAGCCCTAGCCCAAAACTCTCTAAACTTAGCCTAAAACTGGCAGTAACAGTAACTCTAACCCTGACACTAGCATTAGCATTAAACCTAACCCTAGACCTAGAACTAGCCCAAGCTCTAAACCTAACTCTAAAATTTACATTAAACCTAGTCCTAACCCCAGACCTAACCATAAATTTAAACTAATCCCTAAACTTTGCCCTAGCTGTTCCCCTCATCCTAGCCCTAATGCGAAACTAACCCTAACCTTAGACATACACTAACTCTAGGTATAACCTTAGCCCGAGGCGTGGCCTTACTCCTCTTTCATACCCTAACTCTATCCCTAACACTACTACTCACCCTAGCTCTAATCTTAACCTTAGCCATAGCCCTAAACCTAACACTAACCTTAACCATAACAATAGCCTTAACACTAACCCTGAACTTAAACTTAACCCTAACATTTCCTCTACACCTCAAACTAAACATATCCCTAGACCTAACCCTAACACTATGCCTAGCCTGAAACCTAACCTGAATCCTAACACTAGACCTAACACTAACATTAACCCTAACACTAGCCCTAGCCCTAACCCTAAAGCTAACCCTCAACCTTGCCCTATAAACAAACCTAACCCTACCCCTCGACCGAAACCTAACACTGCCCCTCATTTTAGTTCAAACCATAACATTAACACTAACCATAACATTAATCCTAACCCTAATCCTAAACCAAACCAAAAACCGAAATCTAACCCCAGGCCGACACTACATTAACACTAACCGTAATACTATTTGTAATCCCAAACCTAACTCTAGCCCTAGTCATAACCTTACCCCATTTCAAGCCCTAGTCCTAACAATAGACCTAAAACTAACCATATTTCCAGCTCTAATTGGAACCTAACCTATCACTTAACGTAACCCTAGCTCTATCCCTAACCCTCAACCCTACCATAACCATAATCCCAATCCTAGGCTTAGCACTAACCCTAGCATGAATCCATCCCTAACACTAACCTAAAAGTAACCCTAACACTAACCTTCTCCCTAGACATAATCCTAACCAAACCGTACCCCTAACTATACCACTAATGCTAACCCTATACCTATCCTTAAGCCTAACCCTAAGCTTACCACCAATTCTAGCCCTAACCCTAACCCCAACCCAAAATCTATACATGGACCCAAGCCTAGCCAGAGCCAGAGCCCTAGCCCTAAACCTACACTTAACCCTTTCCTGAGTACAAGCAATACACTCACACTTGTTCTATCCTTAGGCCTATCCATAACATTAGCCCAAACCCTAAACCTTGAATTAATCCTAACTTGAACCCTAACATTAACCCTAACACTACCCTAGATCTCAAACTAGCTGTAGCCCTAATCCTATCACTAACCCAAGCCTTAAACCTACCCCTAACCCTAACCCTAAGCCTAACCCTAACCCTAAACCTAGGCCTAGGCTTGGCCATATTCTAACCCTCACCATAACTGTAACCCTCACCCTAATCCTAGCTCAACCCCTAACCCTAAGCCTAACCCTAACCCTAGTACAAGTCCTATGATCACCCTAGCTCTATCCATAGTCCTATCCATTATATTAGCCCATAACTTAACCTTGAAATAACCCTAATTATAATTCTAAGACTACCCTATCCATCACTCTAGCCATCACTTTAGAGCTAACACTAAGACTAGCCCTAACCAATACCCTAACCTTAACTGTAACCCTAACCCTAACCCTAAGCATAAGCCTAGACCATCATCTGAACAAAACTCTAAACCTAATCCTAACTCTAGTCCTAGTCCAAACCCTAAACGTAACCCTAACACAAACATTAACCACAGCACTAATCCTAACTCTAACCCTGACCCCTGCCCTAATCCGAAACCTAAACGTAACTTTACCCATAGTCGTAGCCATAACCCTAACGTTAACCCTAACCCTACAACTAAAAATATCCCTATTCCTAACCCTAACCCTGACTCTAGCTGTAGCCCTTCAGTAGCTTGAACTTAAAATCTTACCTAAAAGTATCCATAGCCCTAGCCGGAGCCCTAGACCTAACCCTAAACCTAACCCTAGCCTTCACCCTAGCCATAACAATCATCTTAGCCCTATACATTGACCTACTTCCAGCCTTAACCCTAATCCTAACCCTAACATAGATCTAAAATTACCCTAACACTAACCGTAGCCCTCCCACTAAACCTAACACAAGCCATAGCTCTAGCCCTAGCCCTAACCCTAACCCTAAACCTAAACCTAACCATAGCCTTGACCTCATCCATAACCCTAACCCTAATCTAACCTTAATCCTAAACCTAACACTCAGACTAACCTCAAACGTAGCCCTATCCAGAGCCCTAAAACTAACCCTAACCCTATGCCAACACATACCCTTAGGTCTAGCCATAATCATATCCCTACACCTATCCCCATCAGTAACCCTAATCCTAAGACTAAGACTAGACTTAACAGTAATCCTAACCATAACCCTATCCCTCCCACTACATTAACCCTAGACATAATCCTAGCCCTAAGCCTAACCATAATGCTAAAACTAACCCTAATTCTAGCCCTAACCCCACCCCTTACCCTAATGCGAAATCTAACCCTAAAGCTAAACCTAACACTCAAACTAATCCTGAACATATCACTATCTATAGACCTAAACCTAACCCGAGCCCTAGCGTACACCTAACCCTATCCATACACCTAGCCGTAGTCCAAGCCCTACCACTAATTCTGGCCTTAGTCATACCCCAACGCTAGCCATAGCCCTAGACCAAGGCCTAACCCTAGCCGGATTTCTAGCACGAAACGTAACCCTAAAACTACCCAAACCTCTAAACATAACCCTAACAATAACACTAGCACTAGGCATAATCTCAGCCCTAACCCTACCCCAAAATGTAAACATAACCCAAAACCTAAGGCTGACCCTAGCCATTGTGGGAAAGCTAGCCGAAGCCCTACCATAACTCTCACATTAACAGTATCAATAACTGTATTGGAAACCTTAACTCTAACCCGAGCCCTACCAGAAACCCTACGATAAACCTAAACCTACTTCTGAAACTACCCTTATCTCTGACACTCACACTAACCCTAATTCTAATGGTAACCCTCGCCCTAACACTAACCCACCCCTCAAACTAGCCCTAGAACAAGCTCTCTCCATAACCCTTGCGCTAAACTTGAACCTAATACTTAGCAAAACCATGGCCTTACCCTAGCCCTAATCCTAAACCAAAACCTAACCATGAACCAAACACTAACACTAACAAACACTAACACTAACACTAACAAAAACTAACACTAACACTAACACTAAAACTAACACTAACACTACCATTAGGTTTAATCCTAACCATACTCTTAAGCCTAAATCCCACCCTAACACTAGATGTAGCCATAGCCATGGACCTAAACCACACCACAAACCTAACACTAATCCAAACCCATCCCCAGGTCTAACCTAAACCTAACCATGGCCCCAGCCTATTCCTAACCCTAACTCTTACCTAGCTATTACCCTAGCCTTAAACATTAAGCTAGCCATAGCTCCAGCCCTGGCCCTAACCTTAACCCTAGACATAGCTCTATTTCTAGACAAAACCCTAACCCTAACATTCACACTAACCCTAGCCATAACCCTAACCATAGCCATAACCGTAATCCTAACACCAAACCTGAACCTAAATCTAACCCATTTTCTTGCCGAAAACTAAACCAAACCGTAGCCCAAACACTAAGCCTAAACCTAATTTTAATCCTAGCCCTAGCCATGAACCTAAAACTAACCCTCATACTTACCCTAACTCTAACCCTAACCAGAGCCCTAATATGAAAACTAACCCTAACCCTAGTCCTAGCCATAGCCATAGCCCTAAAAACTAACCCTAAAGCTAAATCCATTCCTACCCCTAAATGTAAACCTAACCCTGGCTGTAGCCCTAGCCCTAGCCCTAACCTTAACTCTAAGTCTAAATCTAGTACTAAACCTAGCCCTTAAACTAACATTAGTCATACCTATAGCCATACCTTTAGCCCTAACAGTATCTCTAAACCCAGACGTTGCCCTAGCCCTAGTCCTACACACAAACCTAACTCGGGCTCTAACTTAGCCCTAACAATAATCCCACCCATAGCCATAACTCTAAACCACAATGTTACACTAAAGTTAACCCAAACCCTAACCCTAATCCTATCCCTAATGTAACCCTACAACGAACCCTAAACCTAACCCTTGAACTGAACATAACCACAACACTAACCCTAAACTTGACCCTAGACCTAACCCTAAATCTAAGCGTAATACTAAAAGAAAAGCTAACCTAACACTACATCTAGACCTAATCCTACACCTAAAGATACCCCTTAACCTAAACCTAGGCTTACCTTTAATACTAACCCTAACTGTAAACCTTGCACTAAACTTAACCCTAACCCTAGTTCTAGCACTACACCTAACCCTTACCCTAAACCTAAACCATTCCCTAGATGACACCCTAACCCTAACCATAATCTTAACCCTAACATTATCCCGAGCCCTGAACATAATCTAAGCTCTAGCCCTAGCCCAAAACCTAACCCTAAACTTAACTCTATACCTAACCCTGAGCCTAGCCTTCCACTAAACCTAACTCTAAAAACATTAAACCTAGCTCTATGTGAAACCCCAGGCCTACCCCTAGTCCTAGACCTTACACTAACCCTAACCATAACAGTAGTCCTAGCCCTAGCCCTGAACCTACCTCTAAACTTAGCCTAACACTGGCACTAACACTAACCCTAACCCTAACACTAGCGTTAGTATTAAACCAAACCCTAGCCCTAGAACTAGTGAAGCTCTACACCTAACCCTAAAACTTACATTAAACCTAGCCCTATCAAAGCCCTAACTGTAATTTCAAACTTGTCCCTAAACTTTGCCCTAGCTGTACTCTTCGCCCAAGCACCAATACTAAAACTAACCGTAACCCTAGTACAAGCCCAAAGCACACCCTAGCTCTATCCTTAGACCTATCCATAATATTAGCCCAAACCCTAAACCATAAAATAACCCTAACTGTAACACTAACACTACCCTATCCTTCCCAGTAGCAATTGTTACACCCCAATCCCTAAGGCTAGCCCTAACCCTTACCCTAACCGTAACAGTAATCCTAACCTTAACCCTAAGCATAAGCCTAGACCGTGACCTGACCATAACTCCAACACTAACCCTAAAATTAGCCCTAGTCCTAACCCTAAAAGTAACCCTAACATAAACACTAATCATGGCTCTAATTCTAACTCTAACCCTGACCCCTGCCCTATTTCAATACCTAAACCTAACTTTACCCATAGCCGTAGCCATAGCCCTAACTGTAACCCTAACCATACACCCAACGCTATACCTATGCCTAACCCTAACCCTCACAATAGCAGTAGCACTATCCCTAGCCTTAACACAAAATCTTACATAAACCTAGCCATAACCCTAGCCATAGCCATAGCCCTAACCATAAACCTAACCACAGCCTTAACCATAGCCATAATAATAATCTTAGCCATATATGTAAAACTCACCTCAGACTTAACCCTAATCCTAACCCTAACATAAACCTATAAGGAAGCCTAAACCTAACCATAGACTTCCCACTAATTCTAGCACTAGCCATAGGCGGAGCCCTAGCCCAAGCCCTAACCCTAACGCTAACCATAGACTTAAACTCACCCCTAACCCTAACCATAATCTAACCCTAATCCTAAATCTAACACTCAAACTAACCTCAAATGTAGCC